>JAQIXW010002183.1:0-16339 GCA_034700685.1 Willowsia buskii | reverse complement strand
CTGTGACCAATCCATGAGTCCAGAGAATAGTACCCAGGCTTGTGATGTAGACGTATTTTTGGAGTGAATCCCATTGATGTTTGTAATGAATAAAAAAGAATGCTTGGGTTATCATTAGGCCGATGCTTAGTGCATGTAATCGAATTCTTATGTTTAGAGAGGAGATTTTGGTGGGTAGATTTTCAACAATTCTCAATTGTTTGCAGACTGGATCCCATGAAAACAATACGCTGCCCAATGAGTTGGCTAAATGTACAAGCAGCCTAAATAACTTTAAATGCTTTTGAATCATTTTGTGTTGTTCGTTTAAAAATCGGAATTGGTCTTACAGTGAAGATTTTAGAATGAAATTTTATATATTGCAGCAGATATACTTTCACCAGAGCAGTGTTCAGTGTCACCAAGTAAATACGAATGGAAATGTTTAAGAGAAGTAGTTACGTCTAATTGGAAGTTATTGTCACATAAATTTTATGTGAGGAGTAATGAAATTCAAATAATATTTTATTCCAACAGGCTGAATGAGAACGAGCATGACCAATATTTAGGCTACAATGATGAAACATCGTCGTCGATCATAATTCCATCGATTTTTATGTTTGGAAATAATTATCAGATTATTGAAATGTCTTGTTTATGTATTGTTTTAGATGTAATTTAAAGATTTATACTTTTCATTATATTTGAGCATACGCGGTCTCGCCATTTGAATGTCTTAAGACTGTTTATTTGGTGTTGTGTTTTTACATTGCTAAGCTTATATAATAATTACAGGTTTTGTTCCATAAGGTTTATTTACATTACCATTTGTGTTTCGATCTTAGATAATGAGTTTGTTATTAAACATTCTCCAAACACAACTTAATGATAGATTCGAATTCAGTATTCCTCTTTTACTAATATTTGACTTCTTTAGGATATTCCACGGTCATGGAAAACATGACATTTGCAGTGTGTTTTTCTTATAAACAATGTATGACCATAGAAGCTATGAAACTTTCGTAGTATTATTGTACAGTCCTATATTTTAATTACAATGCCTAAGTAGATTGAGAGTTTGGCAATTGAAAAATTCAATAGGACAATAAAAAACAAGTTTTCCCAATAATTTGCATTACAATGATGTTGGCTTACTTCCAATAAAAAATATGGAACCATTATTGTTTCCTGAGCAAATATTTGATCCGTCTGATCCCAGTATAGATAGAAATGGTGTTTGGATATATCGTCTGTAATGGTCTGGGTAAAGGTTGTACAAAAAATGAAAATATGTGATGCCTTTTTGAGTGTTGTCATGAAATTGAAATTAATTGCATGCAAATATAAGAGTGTAGATACTTATATAATTTACTATATTTAAAATTATATAATAATTACAGGTTTTGTTCCATAAGGTTTATTTACATTACCATTATTTGTGTTTCGATCTTAGATAATGAGTTCATTTTAAAACGCCCTCCATACACAACCAAAGCTGACGTTAAATTTTCAAGCTGAGCATTATCTACGTGTTTGTTTAGAGTTCAGCAATTGAAATTTTCAATAATTTGCATTACAACAGTATTGGCAAGCTTAAAAAAATAATGGAACCAATATTATTTTGTGAGCAGGCAGTCATCCGTTTGATCCCAGTGAAGATACGAATGCTGTTGGTATATCTTAAGGTCTGGTTGAACTAGACAAAAACTTAAAACATTTTATGCCTTTTCGAGTATTGTCATAAAGCTGAAATTTAATTGCATGCAAATATAACAATGTACATACTTATATGAATTATCAAATTTAAATTCATTCCGACTTGCTCGACTTCAACTGATCGTTAATTATTATCACCTCATCACACATCTCATATATTTAGACACCCACTTTCATAAACTTATCAGAACTATTATCTAGAAATTCAAACTAAGATGGTTCCATAAGCGAAACCAATTTTGAAAGTATCTGATTACAACTTTTTTGATTTGATTTTAACGGCAATTCAAGTCTAATTTTCAATATTATACAATAGGAATTGAAGCTCAAGTCGTAAACCATTAAGCTTTTATCTGTATACCCAATAATTCTAATCAATAAAAATAGAATTTCCAAATTTCCAGAGTATCGATCATTACACAAAGGTTTTCTTACTAAACTAGACGTAATGTAATAGTTATAAAAGGCTTATATTTTTAGGTGCTCATCGATGATGAAATATCAAGAAATAAGTGGCTATGGATTTTCCATCGTGGGCATGGCCAAAAATTGTTCTGTGCGGATATTGCAGTTGGACAGGTAACATTGCAAAATTTCATGTTTAATTGGCTCAGGTAATTTCTACACCCACGCATTTAAAACCATGTATAGCAAAAAGACTATCCAAATTGCTCCAAACTTCACCAACCGTTAATTAATATCATCCCATCACATATCTCATTCATTTAGACATACCCACTTTCAGAAAAGATGATCTCCTGCAAATTAATTACAAAACTTAATAAAATTACTAGCGAAATCGGTTATAATTGAAAAAACAAAACTGTTGGCCGCTATCGTCTATTGTAATATCTGATAGCACTAATCAATAAAAAATCGAAAAAATCTTATTACGAGTCTTCCGAGTAGGAACAAACGATAATTGAAATCTAATTTTGTATATTATATATTCAAGCATAGAACTGAAGTATATGTCTTAAAAGCATTATGGATGGAAATTATTACCAATCCTTTGGGATCAGAGCTTTTGGATTTCAGAGATCACTGATGGACACATTACCTGATTGCCGGGCACACTCCCTGATGAGCAAACAAACGGTAATTTCCCAAAAAATCTCTGACAGGCCAGAAAAAACCATAATGGCTCAACATTACACACTCTGGAGGCAATAACAGAATTGCCCAGCCACTAAGATTTGACTCGAAACAAATTTTGCACTGATGTTTCAAATGTTGTGAATTTAAAAAGCAAAGCTTTAGCTGCGAAGTGTTGCTATGCAACGGATAAAATGTAATAACTGCTATTGTCGTATTAAATGAGGAAATGTGCCTGATGATTGACTTACGAGCATCAGGACTATTGATTTTTACTCCGCTAAACTCATTTGCTGTTAGTAGTTTTTTGGATGTTAAAAATATTTAAGTAGAACATCCAAAAGCCACATATTATCCCGGTAATTTGCATTACAAAAGTGTTGGCAAACTGCCACATAGATATATGTGGAAACACTTGTAATGATTCAAGTATAAATAGAAGTGGTATTGGTAAAAAATGGAAACAACTTACAGCATTTTGAGTACTGTCGCGAAAATTAAATTTTATAGCATGAATAGTAAGTAAACTTTATAGTTACTTGTATAAATTACCAAATTTAAAATTCATTCGGTTTTGAAAGCAAAAACATATTATGCGATGTGGTAATTTATGAATATATTTGACATGTTTATTAAATCTATAGTTTAACATAAAAAGACTAAAAAGTTATATTCAAAAATTTCCAAAATAATTTAAACTAGTAAATCTTTGTTTACAATATGCACCATCCTCCAAGCAGCTTAAGATATACATTGTCCAACAATACTTCATTTTTTTGTTAGTTATTATTATTAATTCAGAAAGATAATTCATTATTATATTTGTTACACTCTTTCCTTTTGTCTTGGTATTTTACGCGTGGAAACGAAAGAACAGCATATATCTGGGTAAACAAAACAATCTTAATTACATACACTAATGAATCTCATTTATCGTATATTAAATAAAAAGAGAAACAATGCATATACCAAGATATCCTTTTGAGTTTGAATAGTAAATTAGTTAGGTTATACGTATAAAATATTATAGGTATACTTTTTGGATAACAAGCTATTCACTATTTCTAGAAATAAGAGTGGTTTTAAGTACTTGAGAGGTGTTTGTACTATTTGGATGATAAAAATCGTTCATTATGACAACAAAGAAACAAGTTTTGATAATAATTTGCATTACAATGGTGTTGGCAAGCTTCCAAGTATATATATGTGGTTTTCTGAGTAAAGCATTCACTCTTACGATCCTAGTATAAATAGAAGTGGTATTGAAATATATCGTGTGTAAAAGTCTGGTTAAAGGTTAGACAAAAAATTAAAAGATCCGACAGCACTTTGAGTATTGTCATGAAATTCGAATTTAACTGCGTGCAACGTATTTAAGCTTAAAGATCTAATTGAAGTATAAACAAAAAATTAAAAGATCAGACAGCGTTTTGAGTAGCGTCATGATATTCGATTTTTACTGAATGAAAACTTAACGGTGTAGATACTTGTTTAAATTACTAAATTAAAAATTCAATTTAATTTGCTGGACTGATAGTTTTTAAACATTTAATAAAAACTCCTTTGCTCATTGCATACTGCAAATAAAAGCTTGTATCTTTCCCAATTTTGTACGTTGAATTAAATATTGAATGTGTAAATATATGCAATAAGATATAATAAGAATATGAAAAACTTCTTTACTTCTCATATTCCCCAATTTTCTCCGAATTTTGTTGCTGATAATTGAAAAATAGAATTGAAGATTATATTTTTTATTTTAAACATAAAAATTTCACCAACTGATATGATACTTGTATATGAACGATTTCGCATAAATAATTGTACGATGCGGTAACCCATTTTGCCACACAATAAATGTAGCTCTACAAAGTCGTCATGACCCGAAATTAGAGATGAGAGGTTTTACGGGTTTTTATAAGAACGTATTATATGGTTTTACAGTTTATTAAAGGGTTTTAATGTTTTCAAGGATATATTTATGTTGAAGTTATTATATATTCACATATGTTTAAATTAGGATTTTAAATTGTTCTATAAAAATATATGTTAATTCTGTCTGAGCCCAAAACCCATCAAAAGGGGATCAAATATAATTTTTATTACAATGGTGTTGGCAAGTTTCCAAATAAATATGTATGGA
This sequence comes from Willowsia buskii, assembly GCA_034700685.1. Lineage (NCBI taxonomy): Eukaryota > Metazoa > Arthropoda > Collembola > Entomobryomorpha > Entomobryidae > Willowsia > Willowsia buskii. Next base: position 11,406 of record JAQIXW010002183.1, on the reverse strand, counting down.
AACAATTTTGCTTCATAGGCACAGCAGCCACTCTTATCATCCGAGTATAAATAGGAGTCGTGTTGGTATAGGCCTTCTTTAAAAGCATAGTTCAATGTTAAACACAGAATGAAAATTTTGATGCCTTTTTTAGTATTGACACAAAATTAATTTAATCGCTTGGAAAGTGTCCACTGTAGAAATATTACTAGCAGTCTACTTGTATAAATTTGAAATTGAATTGATTTGGTGGAGAACCGTTCTACCTATTTTGGAAACCTATTTGTTCATTGCGTATTGCGATAAATATCTTGTGACTTCCCAGCATCGTACTTTACACTTTGAATATATAAGCATATACCATTCGATGTTCCCCAATTTTCTTCGATATATATTGCTGATAATTAAAAAAATCGGGCAACGATATTTTTTATCTTAAAATATAAATATCTCTTAAGCTGATGTGATGCGCACACAACTTCTTTAACAGAATAGAGCGCCCAATTAAATAATTAAAGCATCCCATGTAAAATAAGGAATAAGTTATGTGACAAAATATTTTCTTGATTTTGAATATTAACAATTAAAAGTAATACAATCGTAATAACAAAGGTATTGGCAATCTTCCAAATAGAAATGTACGGAAGCAATCATTTTCTTTTAAACAAAGCATTTACACTTATGGTCCAAGTATAAAAAGAAGTGATGTTAGTATGTTGTCTGTAAATCGTTGGTTGAAAGTTAGACAATAAATGTAAAGATCTGACAGCATTTTGAGTATTGCCATGAAATTAAAATTTGATAGCATGCAAATTTAACAGTGTAGATGCTTACATAAATTACCAAATTTAAAAGTCATTCTGATACCGATCGCCTTTACGTATGGTAAAAACTAATTTAATCATTGCATATTACAACAAAGGCCACACAAATGCGGATAAGGAAAATCTTACTAATCCTTTAGCATCAGAGATTATGGACTTCAAAGATCCCTGATAGAAACATTTTTTATACCTGATCCCTGATGAGCAAAAAAAGAAAACGGATCGAATTCCATTAAGGATATTTTGGGCTTTGATCAGGAATTTGGTCAATCTTTTGGGATCAGTGCTCCGTAAGAAGTTCCATGTCCGCAAAAATGTATTGGAAGAATATAAATGTAACTTATGTCAAAAAGGAATAAGTTATACGACAAAATATTTTCTGGAATTTGAAAATTTATAAAAGCTAAGCTGATTACTGCTATAAAAATATTGAAATCTTTTATAAAAGCAATATACTTTCAAGTTTTATATGTTACAGAGGTTTCAAGTCAAATTTCAATAACGGAATTGCCTAGCCACTTCGGGGATGAAAAATATTTGACTCGAAAAAAATTTTCCATTGATATTATATTACATATGTTGCATATTTAAAAAGCTTTACATAGAAACATAGAGACACCTGGTAGTTTAAAAAGTTTAAAAACTATCAGGTGTTTCAATGCAACGGATAAAATTTCATAACTTCTATTGTTATATTTGAGAAAATGTTCCTAGTGATTGACTCACGAGCATCAAAACTTTGGGTTTCTAGTTTTCTTAACTCATTTACTGTTGGTACTTTCTCGGATGATAAAAATCATTAAGTATGGAAACCAAAGACCACATATTTTCGCAGTAATTTGCATTACAATAGTGTTGGCAAACTGCCAAATAGATATATATTGAAACACACATTTTCCCTGAGCAAAGGATTTACACATAATATAGGAGGTGTATTGGTAAAAAAACGAAATGCCCTTACAACATTTTTAACATTGTCATAGTGGTACTTTATGAATATATTTGATATATTTATGGAATTGATAGTTTAACATGAAAAGACTAGATCGTTAAGTCGAAAAATGTTCCATATATTTATAACTCGTAAATATTTGTTAATAACATGCACTTTCTACCCGAAAAGCTTAAGATATACATTATCCAACATTACTTCAATTTGTTGTTTGACAGTTATTGTTATTAATTTAGACAGATAATTACTTATCAGATTCATTACGCTCTTACCTTTTGTCTTGTTATTTTACGCATATAAACATTAGAAAATCAAGTCTCTGTGTAAAATAAGCAATTCTAATTAAACTAATGAATCTCATATATCTGATGATCTGTGTATCTGATGTAAAAAGAAATAAGGTTTATGCTAAAATATCTTTTAAAATCTCTACATTTAATGAGGTCGTAATTAGTTAGGCTATATAATATTAGTCATTTTGTACGACAAGCTATATACTATTCATGGAAGTTGGAGAAGTTTTAAATGAAACCTCAAAAACCGAGTTTACGAGCGAATTCTCATGAAACAAATTATGTAATGGCTTTTGTTTCACTTTAAATTTAAAAAATAAAGTTGCTAACTGTTTGTACTTTATTTGATGATAAAAATCCTTTATTGTGACAACAATGCACCAAGTTTTCATAATAATTCTCGATACAATGGTGTTGGCAAACTTCCAAGTAAATATGTGTGAAAACAATCTGGTTTTCTGAGTAAAGCATTCACTAGTTGTAGTCACGGTATAAATAGGAGTGGAATTGGAATTTATCGTTTTTAAAACCCTGGTTGATGGTTAGAAAAAATGAAAAGATATTTTGCATTTTGAGTAATGTCATGAAATTGATCTTGGCTGATAATACGTAAGTAATCGCTATGGATACTTATATCTGTATAAATTACCAAATTTAAATTTCGTTTAGATTCGCTGGACTGATCGTTTTTACCTATGGCCTACGGAAAATAGTTCGTTCATTTCATATTGCAATTAAAACCTTTTGCCTTCCCAATTTCGTTCTTTACATCAAATTTTGAAAGTGTTAGTACATACAAATACGATAATATACAAATATAAAATAATTTCTTTCCAAATTTACCAATTTTCTCCGATATCTGTTGCTGATAATTTAAAAATCTAGAAGAAGATATTTTTTAAATCTTAAACACAAATATCCATCCGATTGATATGAAACTAGCATACGAACGATTTCAATTAAATATCTGTGCGTTACGTAAACCTGTTTTGCACCATTATGCAAATAGCTCTAAAAATGGCCATGCCCTTAAATCAGACATAGTAGGTGTGAAAAGTTTAAATAAAAACGTATTAATTATTTTACTCTTGTTAACCAGTTTCGATGCGTTTGTGGGTTTTAATTATGATGAAATTATTATGCTCCGTTGGGTTTTAATGCGCACAGTGGGCTAAAACAAAAAATACATGCATTTAAATGGAGCCATCGAAAACGCTCCAAAATACCTCCCGAATTACTGAATCCAATAAAACCCATTACCCATTCAAACTGTAGCCATTTGAATTTTTTTTAAACCCGCGGGCTTTGACATGTCTGCAACCAAGCCACATGTTTTCATAATACGTCGTCTTACAATTACAATAGTGTTGGCAAACTTCCAAATAGATATACATACGTGTAAACAATCATATTCCATAAGCAAAGCATTTACATTCATGATCGTAGTATAAATAGAAGCGATGTTCGTAGATCCTCTGTTAATGCCCGGTTGAAAGTTAGACAACAAATGTAACGATCTGACGGCATTTTGAGTATTGTTATGAAATTAAAATTTAATAGCATGTAAAGTTAACTTACTTATATAGATTACCATGTTTAAAGTTCACTTACTATTAGACTTATTGAACTGACCATTTTTATTCTATTATGGAAACTAATTTATTTAAAACGTATTGCAAATATAAGATTGTACCATTCCTTTTTCAGACTTTAAATTAAGTTTTGTATGTATTATAAACATATGCGGTGCGATAATATAACAATATAAAAAACTTCTTTGCTTTTTGTAGTCCCCAATTTTCTCTGACATTTGTTGATGATGATTGAAAGATCCAGAAGACGATATTTTTTATCTTAAACATAAATATGTTATTGAATGATATGATACTAGCATATTGACGATTTTGATTAATACTCTTTGCACCCTTAAGAAAATAGCTCTTAAAATGGAAATGACCTGAAATCAGACATGGCAAATGTCAAGGGTTTTAATATTTCAAGGGTATTATATGGTGTTACAGTTATTAACTACTATTGATGGTTTTGTGGGTTAATTTATGTTGAAGTTATTATACATTAAAGTTTTTAAATTACTGGTTCCTCAAGATAATTAAATTTTGTACGATTTGTAAGAATTTCCAAAAATACATTCTCATCCAAATCTTCTACAATTAAAAGGAAAATATCTAGAGTATTTATGGTTTACGTACAAAATCTGATTTCAGCAAATGCTATTAAAAATAACCGAAACATAAAAGATTTTGGAGAAAGCAACTTTATGAAAGCAACAGTGCATCACTTTCACATGATCCTCATCCAACTCAGCAAGCTTTGTAACGGTCTTTGTGCAAGCAAACGTGCAGATGCAAGATCAAAACTGTGTCTTCAGTAATAAAATGATTCAATGCGGTTAGATGGCATCCCAGTTATCCTATCGTGCTTTGATGCAAGTTTCTCAAAGTACTAAGAAAAGTAAAAGAATTTTATACGCAAGCTGAACTACCAACTCCGATTCACATACTTAATATTGAGTACAGCATATATATTTGTTGCGAATAATAGACTATAAAATGGTTAATAGGGAATTTAATAGACATAAAAATATTAGTGGTATTCGCATTTATTAATTTTTTGTCATATATTCATTTCTAAAATGAGTATGGAAACTCATACGTCTTATGTGGATTTCTGTTATTAGCATTCCCCAACTTTTCAAGATTGACTGAGCAGTAATAAATATGAATGAATATTGTTAATGCACACGGTAAAAACAGTTTAGTACTAAATTTTCTAGCCAATATTGAGTTACTTAATTTATTGCTTACGCATCTTTTTTTATACAAGATGTAACTTAAATGTTTATTTTCTCTCTGTATATAGTCCAGGAAGTGGAAACCGCAAATACATCCATTCTGTAAAACATTCCATAGACAAGTTATAAAACTAAGTTATTTAAGTACTTGTGCCTTACCAAAGAACAAATAGAATTTTCAGCAGTTTTCTCCGGAGAAAGTGCGTCAAAAAAGCTGCCATCCTTATCACTACGCCACCAGGCAAAGAAGCAAACAACAACTTTTCTCATGTTTCCGTTTGAATTTGCAATGCTGCATAAGGCAAGACTCTGTACTTGCACGCAGCCTATTTATTTTTTTGCTCACATCTCGTAGAATGACTTCATATGAGTTCGTTGGGGTGGGCATGGATATATTGCATGAAACATGGTTAATAGAAATGTTTACCTATAAATAGTTGAGCAAATAAATTTGTTAATCAGATTCCAATGTTGCCAGTGGCTTATACGGAAACCCAATTTTGAAACTTTGGTAATTTTTAAGTTTTAAACAATCATGTGAAGTTTGGTTATTTTCCGGAAAATATAATCAACATAAAAAAGTGTAACCAATAAAAAAAGTAGGCATGTTTGATTGTAAGCGATGCAATATAATATAAACATTTGTTTATGCTTCTATTTTAACACCGACATCATGACGAGTGCATCGCTGCTATTGCAGAATTTAAACATATTATGGGACAATGATAATAACAATATTTTGAAACATATGCCATAAACCTTTACGCTTGAGTGACCTAAGAGTTTCGTTTTTCGTTCGAAAAAGCGGAAGAAAATATAATTCTCGTTGTCATATGGTCTAGTTCCATTATTATGGCTTTATATCATAAGAATACTTTCCTCGTGTCAAAACTGGAGTGATGTCAATGGAAAGATAGACCTTGCATTTTAATTTGTGGGTTAATTGTGCCTTCGTACCATGAATGAATGCTTATTATTTTCGAAGAGAACTCGTTCGTCGACTTACATTTTCTTCGTTTAGACAAACAAGTCAGTATTCCGTAAAGAGACAAAAGATAATAGCTAATTAACCCATATATTACCACACCATCATCATGAGACAATAACGTGACAGCGTGAATTGATTTTTATACAGAAAGAAGCAGGCATAAAAATGTTGTCAGCATGTCCCTTCCTATCCTACTGAAAATAAGCTAAATAACATATTTTAGTTTTGAGCCACGTTTTTGCTACAAGACCTCAAAAATAAGAAAATATGCCAGATTATAGATATTTCTTGTGTCAAAATGATAATTTTGTAGCACTTCGGAGAAGCCGTCATAAGTAATTCTGGTTGGTGTTGGTTTTCGTGCGTTGAATGAAAATAGTATAATCATTAGCACCATAAACCAGTATTTCATTCTACACACGTTTTTGTCATCTTGATATTTGGGCGAGCATGCTCTGATAAGTTAACAATAGATAATATCTATTTAACCCACATAATAACGTTATCATAAAACAGAAATTTTGCTGCGCGAATTGATTCCCATGAGAAAACTCGTAGGCAAATCCATTACGTTGAAAGTAAACACGTCTTAATCTTTCAAAATATTATACATGTATATTCGTATTTGCAAAACTTTAAAGCTCTTTACTACAATTATTTCTACCGCTGTTTACATTTTAATCGGTAGCAACAAAATATATTATATTCAGTTACTCAGGTAAGCTCAGAAGAACTTTGCTCATTATGACCATCATACCATGGCTTTCCCTTGTTGATTTGACCTACATATACTACTGTCTCTCCTATTTTGCCAATTCTATATACTTTCATTCAGCCATTACCTAATGTCATTTATTCCTCCTGAATTCACTTAACTGATCTCTACTGACTTTGTGAAACTTAAACTTGCGTTTACATGTGTTTTTGACAAAGATCCTACATTGTGTTTCATGTTCTTATAAGCTGTTATCGTGAAAGCATGTCGAACTCAAAAAGTTAAGAAAACAAAATGCCAGAGTCGCTCAAGCAGATACAAACAAACCAAACTGAGATTTGAATGCTCCTGAGTCCATTGCTTCTTTTACGAAAAATAATTCATATCTTCATAGTGTACCAGTAGAACATACTTGATCTAAAAGCTTAAAATTATATTCCAGCCAGATTGAATTCCCACTTACATCATTTGAGAAAAAGTTGATATTTTAAATCGCTTACCATTAAACCAAATTCAAGGAAAGCAGAAGCAGAACGTTTTAAAATCTCGATATTTCAAAAAAGCGAAAGAAGTGCGGAGTAAGGGCTGAAATTGGATAATTTATAATTTTAATAGCCAACTATATGCCTAGTTCGTTCTGCGCTTAGGTAAGCAGACACATTTTTGAAATCGTTTGCATGCTTCGTTTAACGCACAAATTGGGTTATCAATTTGATAAAAAACGAGGCTAATTTTCCGGTTTTGATTTGCCCTAGGACAACGTCAGCGTCATATACTTTGGCCGGTAGCAAATAGAGGACTTGCGCTCAACCTCTCATGTTTTGAAGAACTAGCATGCAAAAAAAATAATTTTTCCTCGTTTTTACATGTTTAGGTTAGCTTTTTTAGTCAACTATTCCCGAAGCTCTTTCTTTGAGATGCATTAACATATAGTCATACCAAACATTAATTAAGCAAAACAAGGAATGCATATGCAGAGAATGTGAGAATGGTTTTGTATATTTGGCAAAATGCATTGTTTTTCTGTCAAGCTGTCATATTTGCCTTTCTGCAAATATTTGTACCTGTTTTACTTTATTTTTGAACCTATCTTTGTGCATTAAGCAAAAATTAATTACCGGAAGGGTAATTTTGGGAAATAATAACGAATGTGTGAATTCCAGTCTTTTCACAGCATTCCCTCATTACCTACAACTTGTACATTGCTTATCCACACTTTTAATAAGCGATCATCGTCATATTATTATCTTAATGTAACCAAATTATTTTGCGCAATGCGGGGATGTACAAAATGCTGCCAGATAAATACTCAATGAAAATAACAATAGTATTTGAGCGGGTTTATCAAGACGACCCTTCAGGAAGACTAAAATCTGTGTAACTCCTTGAATTTATGATTACGAGATACCTAAAAACGATATTATGACAACTTTGGACAAAAAACGACTTGAAATGCAATTTTGGGCGCAATACACTTCCTAATAAAGATCAGCATATTTGATAACCGGGAGAAAGTTTTTGCCTATGTTTAGCTGCAAAGAAAACAGTAACAAGTGAAAGCAAAGAATATCCACAATTGTCAACTACCTAAATATAAAACAACAAATCAAATGTCCTTTAAAGAAAATTTCAATTACAAGCTCATACTTAATACTTAACAAAATGCTCATAGTAGATCAATAATTTTAATATAACTCATAATGCACTAGACACATCAAACAATTGAGTGAAATTTCCTTGACCAAGTCCGTAAACAAAACAGTACAAATGAACTGATACGCTTTACACCTTTTACGAAATATAAGTTGTTTTTACGTTTGAAAACGTGACCAATATCAAATATACACGCTTTGCGAAAAACAAACTGGATACAGCGACAAATTTATATTATTGCATTGGAAAACGAGAAAATTCAAGTGGTCACGTGTACTGAAATTGTTTCTGTGACAAGTAAACTGGGAGAAATCCAAGAATTTATTGTAATTCTTGGATACTCTGTACTATCGATAGTAAACACTGTATACAATAGTTGGAACATGTTAGTGCTGAAAGTAAAACTCTTCGTACTCTTAATTTTCCAGTCTCTTTAAAGCATCAACACTAAAAAAATTCTCGTCGACATATTCCAAAGACCGTAGCTTAGCCAACTCATCCACCTCAAAATGTAGGTCACCTTTCACCTGAAAAGAAATTTACAATAGAACCCTTTCTCAACTTTCATCTCCAGCCATCTACATCTTCACCTTCCATAAGATAAAATCTTTTCATAAAGTTGTGTCAACCATTCTCCACGTACTTTCTCTCAAGCGCTAAAAGATATATGTGTCAGGTAACAAGTAAAACCCGTTTGGCATTTGCTCTGAATACTATTATCCAATCCGCCTCACAAAAGTCTCTTTTTTCTCTCTATGGCTTTTTATTTTATTTGTGATTTACACGCAAAAGGAGTAAACGAAATCTCAATTGGAAGTGAAGAAATGGTAATCTAATAGACTTTTCGTGTTCCTTGATTTCTTTTCTATTTTTCTTTTCACAGTCGAAGCATAAAGCATGAATCATTTGTGCAGGTGACTTTACAGCATCAACCATTAAGATCACTATTTTCTCATTCACATGGTAATTAATTCTTTTGCTGTGACAGGAATTTCATCATCGAGCTGAAAAAAAGCTTTTACTCGCCACTTCTCTCAGACAACTTGGCAATGATCCTAAAGAATGATTTTCTAAGGTAAAATGTTACTTCGGCTTTTATACCACAAATTGGAATTTATACTAAAAGTGATTGAGAAAACGCATGATTCAGTGAAAACGCAAGATTTTGACCAACATACTTTTACCCAGGGCAAGCGTAAGAGAATTAGGTCATCGTAATATGCTAATTTATTATAATGTAGTTTGCTTACGTGTTTTTGGGTATGGATATTTGCATGATGTACCTTCTATCCAAATTTCAGTTTGATGCTCAAGTAAGCAATTTTCGTTTTTGTAAAATTACGCATGGTTAGTTTTACTCAGAAATGAGTTTTCCGGTTGGTTACGTAAATAAGGGTAATTTTCGCGTTTAATTTTGCCGGAGGAAATCTATGATTTATATGGTGCTTGAGTGGATCTCTGTCAACAAAATGGAGTCAAATTCATTAAAGTTAGATATTTACTTCAGCAATTTTTTTGCAACTGAATCGGTTTTATTAAATGCTAACCAAATTTTCACATAAATTACCTAAAGTAATTTTACCAATTCACGGATGATACATTGAGCGATTTTAGTGATGCATTTAACATCTGGTGGTTAGAGAATAGCAAATTTGTTGTTCATAGCTTTACTTAGTGTCATATTTATGCTAATAAAAATCATTATCTTGCAAATAAATAAAAAACAATGGGCAAGTTTTTCTAAACATATCTTTAATTGAGTGCTATACAGTTTAAGAATTGTTTATATTTCCTGTCTGATTCCAGAGAAAGTTCGTTGTTTCTAAATGCCACCAAGAGAATGCTCTACCCAGAATTCTTTGTCATGTTAAGTTAACATAGATATTTTTTAAAGCAACATGACTTTCAATTACATTTTTTTGGCTCTGTGCTTTTGTTCATAATGCCTAAATTGATTGCATCTTTAGGCGAACTTACTCATTATCCGATCATAATCTGTATCTTTACAAGTTAAGGTATCAACATCAAAATTTGCCATGAGAGAATTACTCTGTCGTTTTTTAAAGATATGAACACGAAGACCTTTCTTTCATATATGTTAGTATTTGTGCATTATCAAATATAATACCCTGCTTTATGATTTATATGTTTAAAAAATTGTCAAGTGAACGCATTACGCTTGCAAAGGCTTAACAAGAGCATCAACAATTTCGAAAGACGGGAAATTTGTTTTAAAACGGTTCCATTAACTATCCGTTCTGTTTTGAAGAGTATATTTGTATAGATATTCTAAGGATTCTTGCATACTTTTCAGAGTATCGTGATAGTAATGAAGTCTGCTATTATATATTATGCCATTTTTGTTTGTATGCGTTAAAATTTGATTTTCAGGTGACCCTTAATAAAGTTTTGTTATGCCAGCGTCATATCAAAACAAATATGTGGTAGGTGCACAAATGTTGTTTTGCTTTCATTTACAACAAGCAAGAGAGACGGTTTCTATTGGTTTGCTTTTATTACTGACGATGAGGTTTAACTGCTGTAACGAAAACAAAGCGAAAGAACAGCAAAGACGATCATAACGTACTCCAGCATTTTTCTTTACTGAAACTTGTTTAAGTAATCAAAAATATGGTTTTGTGCAGATGGTAATAATTTATTTTCCATCTTGTATTTGTATACATGCGAAAAATTGCAGCTATTAATTCTTGTTTGCTCTTCAAGATTTTTATTTCATGCAAATATGGGAGTAGTTATCATGTTATGAGTTAAAATCCTATAGACTACTTATACTTTACCGAAGACCAATGTATTTACTGGTATTTCCAAAATAAAATGGTTTTACATTCAAAGGAAATTGTTCATATTTTTAGAGTGTATTGTATGTGTTAAGATAAATAGTTTTTTTCATATTCATTATACAAAAAAGATGTTGTAGGTATATTTTTAATTAGAAAGTTTAATTAGTTGCTATGAATTTTTAATAAATTGTGTTGCTCGTTCCTGGTATATCTTAGGAAAATAGTGATGGTAATACATTACTAAGCTACTAAGCTAAGCATTACTTTAATCTATCTGGATTTTAATTTGATTTATAGTGCATATACTCATACGCTTTTATATGCGTAATACTAATTTGCACCATTTATACACAAATCTTAACCAGCTTATTAGTATGGGTATAATTTTT
>JAQIXW010002182.1:0-16340 GCA_034700685.1 Willowsia buskii | reverse complement strand
CCCAAGAAACGCTGGATTCAAGAATATATCGCAGAAGGCTTCACACTCCACAGAACCGTCTTGTTAGTACCTATTACTAAGGTACAATTTCTATCAAAACAAAAATGGCGTGAATTATTCACCATCAAGAAGTTTAATAACTACGGTAGAAGCTTTACAATTTCCAATATGGACATGTCTGGTTGTTATGACAAATACAATAAATATTTACTAAGGTATGCCCAATCTTACGATATTTGCTTGAGACAAGTGATATTTCAGAGTCTCAACTGCACATCGATATACTGCCAACTAGACTTATCTCAAATTAGAATGAGAAAGTTTTTGGGTTCTGCTGGAGTCTTTATGGCTTTATCAAGACATTTTATTTCATATGGTGGAGAATTTGATGGGATTCAATTCGTTACAATTTTGGGCATGAACGAAGGACATGGAACTGTGGAACTTTTAGCCCTATTGGCACCATTTTCACTGGAAGTTTGGCTGTTGCTTATTTCGTGTATTTTTTGCTGTTCAAGTTTACTCCGTTATTTTACGTCAGGTCCATTTGATACCATGTATTTTTGGCTGTTTTGGATTTTTGCAGAAATTTTTGAAAATGGCACAGTTGTGCCACGTTTACTTAATCGAAAGAACTATCTTTTGGTAGTAATTTGGATATATGGAATGGTCATAATCCGAAATTTTTACGTCTCAAAAATATATTCAATTTTGACAGTGAAACAGGCACCAGATGACTTACCAAAATATTTCAGACATCTTGCCGAAAATATTTCAGCAAGAGACAATGGTTACCTCTTAAGTGAGCATTCATTAATGTTTTACTTACATTTTGACATAAACACAAATGAGTCCATCGAGGTTTTTGGTTATTCAAGGCAATCTTTATTGGAAAACATTAGATATTTGTATCCATACATATCAGATGAAAATTTTACGTCAAATTTTGCATTACCATTTGGTCGAGTTTCATGTGCAAATATTAGAGAGTCCCCATTATTATGGCATGTGTCATCACAGAGATCTGAGAATTTGTCTTGTGAGGTTTCTAAGCGCACAACTTTTCTCTACTCGATAGTTGGCACTAAAACAGAAAATGACTTACTTTATTTACCGCTGGTTTTAAAGACACTGGGGAAAAGAGAATTATCGTATCCAGATTCTAGTGGTATTCCTTTTCTTTCCTCGCCTATTGTTTGGAATACGAAAAGAAATACAATATATACAGAGCCGTTTACCGCTGCACTTGCAATAATGGACCAAGCCGGAATAACTCTTTTATTTAGGCAACACTATAAAATGTTAATGCAGTATAAAATATTGATAAGAGAGAATGCTAATATTAAGTTTGGGAAAAACTGGAATTTCGTGGGATTAGCGTATCAGGTAGCTTCTAAAAATAACAGAGCGTCAAACAACTTAATGAATGACAACGAAAATCATGAGACCTCTCGGCCCATACAACTGCATGATGTTGTTGTAATTTTTTTCGTTTTTGGATTGCTAACATTTATTAGTTTAATTGTCTTACTTTTTGAAAATGGCATTGTGTACTTCCCGCGTTAAGGATTCATTTAGTTTTAACATTTTGTAAACAAATAAAAAATTTGGAGTTATCATTTGCTTGTATATATTTCGAATATTTGTGAATACTGTGAGAATGATAAGAAATTAACAGAAGAAAGTCGATTGGTAATAAGTTGTTAAAGCCAATACATAATATTTAAATTTTAATAGTTCCATTTAAATGGTTTAGTTTGCATAAAACATCCCATATGTTTTAATATGCTTAATGTAACGTTAATCAAATATGTATCCTATTACAATGGCAATGAAAAGAATTTGTAGTTAATGTACTCGTACACAAAAACCATAAATGTAGTAGAGTTAAGTATCATGTAAAATATTACAACCACATATACATGAATCAATTTCACCAAAGGCTTTTCTTCTTGTGTCATATCCTCATACATATTAAATATTTTTCCATTTAATGCTTCATCCGCAATTCTATAAAAGTTCCAAGATTTATTCAAACCCGAGTTCACATTACCACGACCAATCTGCCCCATTTGAAGAACATAATCAAAATTCCTTTGATATAACTTTCCTAGCCCAGATTGATCTAAAATGCCAACTTTTGATGTGACCATATCATAATAGAAGCTATTTTTGGGAACTATACACAAAAATGGGACAGCCATAAACAACGGATAATTTATCGCAGAATGTGCCAAGCGCCTATTCGCAAACACTTTTAAGAGAGGTATACTAAACCGTAAGTCGTGCTGGGCACGATCTCCCAACACAGAGTACAAAAACGTTATACGGTTTCTTACATTACATGTTTCATCATCCTCTTCATATTGAAATATCCGGCTGCTGTTTATACAATTAATTTTCCCATGGCCTAAAGCAAACCGAGTTAGGATCTTAGGCTTCATGAAATCATAAGGAAGAATACGAATTTTTTCCCACACATTATTTTTGAACTTTGATGCCGCTTCTGTGAAATTTTCTTTTACCAAGTTGGTAAGATGCCATCTCAACGCAAGTCGTAGTCCTATTTCTGCGGCAATTACACCAGAATCGATATCCCTTGATGTTTTATTTTCAAAAATGTCTTCAAAATCGTTGGGAACGTTTGAAGGTGCTTCATCAACTGTCAGAAAGGAATACATGCTGGAAGTGTAAAACATTCTGAAAAAAATCATTGCATATAGCCATACACAAATTGGTACTGCATTTGTAAGATTTCGCTGTCGGATGACTGAAAAGCCTTGTTCTAAGGCTTCCGATATAACCCAAAATATCCACTTGTAAAAGTAGTCAATTGGATTTAAACTATAACTAATTATTTTTGCAGCTGTAATACTTGCAAATACAAGTAATAACCATATGATTAGAGAGAAAGGTTTCAAAAGAGCGACAATATTAAGCTGAAACTTTTCTTTGGATTCCTCAAAGTTGAGAAGAGTGGTAAACGCAATTCCATCGTATTCTACACCAAATGGTATGGGTGTTCCAAGGAGGTCGACGACCTCTTTAAAAATTGCACTATAAAAGAATATTCGATCTGCTACCAGTATTTCACATATAATAGAACTACAATTAAGAGATTCTAAAATTACATATTTTAGGCAATCATTTGGTCGGTTGAAACTTTGTTTTTGTAAGGAAATCGATGGTTTTCGATACATATCGCAATGTCTTGGTCGATCCCTTATGTTAATATTGGTTGGAAGTCCAAAGTTGTCAAATTTAGGCTTGGAAAATGTATCGAGGGATCGAAAATCAGAGAAATTATTTGTTTTTATTTCTTTTAGAATGACAATCTTTTGGAGAAGGGTTTGGTCAATTCTGTAAAGTAATTTGTAAACACGCTTGTATGAACAAGTGTAACAACCGTAAAGTGTAGAATATTTTGAAATATGGTCACGTTCAAGTAGAACTATGAGTTTTGTGGGCATTAGATATTCTGGAATTATTGCAAATAACTCAGAAACGCTACTTGTCAAACTATCTATAGAAATGTTTTTGATCTGCACTAAAACGTAGGTGGGCGCGAGTAAAGAATTCTTTGGGATAGGCTTCTTATCAAATGGCGTCTCTTTAGGGAAAAGTACACTTGTCAAGTTCAAAGTCCCCATACTTGTTTCTAAGATTTCATTAGTATTTTTGTTGAGATAGAGGTTAACCAGGCACACTTTCTGGTAGTGTTGTGCTGAGAATATATTGACAAAGTTTATGTGACTCTGTTGTTTTTGGTTTGAGAAACTGGAACTGTTTAGTGGCGTGTATATCAATAGGTAGGTGGTGAAATACGTATTGTGACCATAATCGTTGTCCTTTTCTAACTTCAGATTGTTCTTAAACGTTGACCACTGTCCAGGGGAAATATAAATATGTACGGTGCATTCATCTAAACCTGAGATTAAATTATTAAAAAGTTTTCCAGTTGGGAAATGCTGAATGGTGTCTCCTCGTGCAATAAAAATAAACAGTTGATGCAAAGTCATAAATAAATAGAATCTTTGCATTTTTAATGCTTGTTTTTTTTGAGTAATACCAGCAGTATTCTGACAGGAATCTTTAAATTGGAATATTTCAATGGACAAGCTTTGCATTACACATATATTTTACAAATAATTTCAAATTACTTACAGATTAATTGTCACCTAAAATTTCAATCACATTAAAATTACATACTTTAGAATTTGTATTTTACAAGCATTTGCATGAGTGACTCACGAAATAGGTTTATGCGGTATAATTCAATTATTTTAGAGCATTCATAAAGACATTTCTGTGACAGGATAACTGAATCACCCGACTGAAGCATTAGTTTGATAACACAAAGAACACTTACCTATATAAACATTTCAAAAACTTTAGTCATAAAGAGAGTGACAATTTCCATATTCATCTACTTTAATAAGCAAACACATTACAACAGTGTTAGTAGTTCACACATTCTATTTTCAATCAAATTATATAAATTGCGATTCTATTACATAATTGGATTATCAGACATTGCAAAGATAAACAAAATTATGATTACAAATCAACTATTTTTTAAAAATTCAATGCTACCAGACAAAATAGCGATAAGTCAACATCCCACAAACTCGAAAAGCTTTAAACCCTGAAGTCATTTGAAAAGTCTCTAATAGGCCGAACTGCATTTAGCACAATGTCGTGTCAGATTCTTTATCTTTGTATATTTTTGCTTGGTAGTATTTTTACGTCAGCAGTAAGTCCTGGGTGTTTCCAACAGCGACGACTACTCTCCTTTTCAATGTCACAAGAAAGTTCGAGAAAGTCACCTTCAATCTCTATTTTTCCTTTTTGCAACAAATTTCGAGTAGTTAGCCTCGGCAACTAAAATGCATAGATGATTCTCACTATTGCATTATTTGTTTATTTTAAAATTAACGACGTTTGAGGACATGGTTTTGACAGTAACGATTTTATTCTCTACGTTTCGACTTCTAACAGTAAGTCATCTTCAGGAGAAATCATTGGAAAATGATTGAACAAAAAGAGCGAACAATAGAGAAAAAGTTGGAAAGAGGAAAAATTGTTTGTTTCAAAGAAATGCAATGAATTTTAAAATGTTATTTTTGTTTTCCGTGGTGATTTTGAAGAAAATCTTGCAACTTGACAATTATTTGTTTTGTAATTACTAAGGCGTAAGCAAACATATTTAGAAATCAATCATGCCACTTATTTTAAGACATGTCAAAGTTAGTTTGATGACTTTTGAATTTTGTTAGTTTTCAATGCCTTCGTATAGATATATTATATCCACCAGATTGAAAAAGTCACTTTCTCCAGTAAACTTGGAATTGTTTTCTATATAATTAGCAAACGACGGTCTACCATGTCAAAATCTTTGTTTATTTATTTATGCTCATTTGTGAGCAGTTGGAAGTCCAAACTTTCAAAGCAGACAAACCATATTATGTCGAGCTCTCTTTTTTTGGTATAATTAACCAAAAATGGTATAGAGCTTTCCACTCTAGAACCCATATATAAACAAAGTGACGTGCTGAAATATTTACAAAGTGAGTATACTGTCTCGGCACTTCAAGAATTTCTCTAATTACTGGAAACAACAACTGACATAATATTCAATATAACTTTCTCGAGCTTTTCCACAATACTGAGTAAATGATTAGGAATTGTTACTGGGAACAACTAATAATTATTGAGTTTGTATTTATTATGTTATAATCCCTATAGTCGATACGAAGTTATTGGTAATTTGAGTTATGAACCTGGAACATTACGAGAAAATACCAGTTTGATGATGATGATATCTTCTAAATTAAATTAAATTCTGCGATGACATAAAAGATAATTAGAAGCCAGATACAATCATCAAATTCAATTGAAAATTTAACCTGGCGTCAGAGCTGTTCTATCAAAGCAGATAAAAGATCTTTTTAGACGAAAAACCGCTGGAAACTTAGCAGTTTGAAATTATTTTTCGGAAAAAAATCTTATAACATTTTTTCAAAAAAAATGCTTGTCAGTTTGAATCTTTTGCCATACATAAAGCAATCTATTCACCTTGTAGAAAGATGGAATTTGGTTCCATTTTCTTCGCCTGTCCAGGTATCCAGTGACGCTGAAATTTCCCAGGAAGAAAATAAATTGGAGAATAAAACCAAGCGTACTCACTCCGTAAAATTTTTAGTGAGCGAGAAATTTTGCAAAAACCAATGGAAAGCTCACACGATAATTTTACTGCTCGTAACAATACTTAGTTTTTACAAATATTTCTACGAAAGTCCGAAATTAGAAAATAAAGTAATCAATGCATGGAAAGTAGCTTTCACATTGCTACACATCTATTTCATTTGGAATTATCACAGAAATACGGACACTTTAGTAAATTACTTAAATGAATTACTCAGATTTGAAAAAAATTCAGAACAATTTACATCAGATATAGATTCCAAGTTTATCATTTTACTTATTAGAAACACACTTACAAATATTTCTAGCAATGCAACAGTTTTTGCTGTGGGAGCGGCAATATTTCCGTTCGCTGCATGGAGCGTAATTCCTTTCGACTTGTTTTATTTTCTGGGACTTGAAGGACACACAAGTGAAAATACGGAAACATTTAATTTAATTGCAAATATTTTAAAGCGATTAGTAAGCTTTATAGTTTCTTATGTGACTTGGAGCATAATAACAAACGCAGGTATTATGGCAGTAGTGGTGAGTACGATGATTGCAACATTTTGTCTCCAGTCGACATTGGTGGTTTTTAACAGGTAACAAAACTGCCGTATTTAAGCTATTTAGACAATTCGAAACATAAATTGATATATATTTTATTTTTTAGAAAAATTGCAAAACAAAACTATTTCCAAGATGCATACAAAATGTATCAAGAGCTACAAATTCTTTGCGCGATATACAACGAATTTCACAAACATTCTATCCTCCTTGGATTTGTATTTGTTGGACCTACCACCTTAGCGATCTCGTTGTATCTTCTTATATCTCGTTGGGAGATATTGGATTATGCGGCAATTGTAAGTTTTCTCATAATGATTCAGGTATTTACATCAATGATACTTTTAAATTTCCGGTATGCTACGGAAGTTTTTGGAAAAAGTGATGCTATAAAGAGAACGCAATGCAATGGCAAGGCTAGAAAGTTTTTTCTTCGGCCTGACTCAAGAAGATTGGCTACAAGGTGTTGGAAAGCTATGCCAATTTTGAAAGTTAACTTCTTTGGAAGCAACTCCTTTGAAAGGTCGACGTCACTTGTGTTGCTGGATCTTGCGATTGATATAACTATAAATCTTGTTCTTTTAAAATCATCATAAATTATATATTATATTTTACAGATTACATAATTCACTAAAAAATTCTCACTCCAGCGTTCGTGCATAACTGATAAATATTTTGCTGTATATAAATTACAAATTTATCACAATATATTTTAGAGCTCCGAATTGTAAATAGTATAAAAACATAGCTAGTATTGCTTAATTGTGAAACATGTAAGTTATACAATTAAAGTACATATTATAAATTAGTTTGATTATAGCATGAACAGTGCACAAATTAAAAATAAACGAATCCTTTACTGGATTATTAGAGCTTGATAAGCTTAAAAGTAAATATTGGGAATCAGCTAAGGATGAAGATTTCGATTGTGGTGTTCCCTAAATAATCAAAAAATAAACTATTACGTAGATTTGATGGTTTAGAGTACAATCAAATTTGTCAATATTGGCTAAGGCATAATAATTTAATTGAATATGCATGTTCATTTCTCAAAAACTTGCTGAAGCTAAAAACAAACAAATGCAGATTGAAAGGCTTTTGCCTAAATTGATGAACGTATATCAATATTGTTATTAGTACAATATCCCTTGAAGAAAGTATTGAAATAAGTTAATATTATTAGTACATAAAGCATATCAATCACTTTTTCACTTTTTGAGTTCTCTAGCTTGATAACCAAATCACTTTTACAAAAGCAAAAACACGTGAACAACGAGAGCGATTTCGATTGCGTTTAAGAGCTTCTTGCGGTTTCAACTTATAATAAAATTTGAAACGGTATTTCAGCAAAATAATATTCTAAAAAGTTTGCAGGCAATGTACCATACTAAATAAAATTTAATTCTTTTAGGCCACTAAGATCTTGATCAATTGTCCTGTCTTGCAAAATGGGAGGGAATTTGTTTGCACAAAATTGTGTAACTTTGTCATCCATTTTTTATTTCTCCGTTTTATTTTTATTCAAAACTTTTAGCGCAAAGGAATCTAAATTCTGTTCCATTGAAAACATTCTGACAAAACATCTCCTGCCTTTACAAAACTGCACTGTTTTGACAACTGGTTCTAATATCATGGCTTATTCCACATCTCAAAGATACGAAAATTGTGACAGATTATTCTTAGTAAATATTTTGTTTACACCTGCTACAGACAAAGGAGCAAGTAACAAATCATTCACAACCTACACAACATATATTCGTAGAGTCTCTGTGATTAAAGTCTTTACAAGAAATCGTCTTAGCAAAGCATGTATTTTAGAAATCCCCTCATTTTCAGGACCCCTATCTGGAAGTGTACTGCCTGTAGACATTACCGATCTTGTTTTCTCTGAATCTAAGCACTTTATGGAAGAATATTCGCCATATTTTCTTGAAACTAGAATAATTTCTCGACATTTCTATCTCGCCGTGTTGCACATTTCAAATGCCAAGTACCCGTTGAAAAAATCAGACTTTATTTTAACACTAAATCCTACTCTCAGTCATCCTCATATTCTCGTGGCAATCCAGACGAATTTTGGACCAACAAAAATATTTTACGGTTGTCACGCTTGTCCGATCTATCTTACAAATGATACGTCAAAAGACGCTTATGAATCGAAAAACTCTATTGCTGTAGTACCTGATTCAGATACTATGTTTCTTAAAACACCAGAAACTGGCCTTCAATTATGGTCCCTAAAAAGACTCAGCTCTTTGACAAAATTCCCAAAGGCATCTAATGACATAAACAGTTTTCTACTTGACTGTTACGGCGCTTCTATCAAGACAGTATTTGATTCGAAAAGGAAACGAACACTACTTCCGTATTCTACTTGCTTAAAATATAAAATATTGGAATCTCTTAACTGCACATCAATACACTGCTCGGAAATTGCAGGGGGCAACGTGCAATTAACAGCTTCCCCAACCGAAGGTGTCCAGCCTGGTGAAATATTCACTGGAGTTTTAGTTCCCCATGTAAACGACTATAAAGCAATTAAATTTCTTACAGTCTTGGGCTTCAACGAAGGAAAACGGGCGACTAATTTAAACATCTTAGCACTTCTTAAACCCTTTGATTCCTACACATGGTTTCTACTTCTAATAAGTATACTAACATTGACTCTGGTCTTATCTGTAAACAAAATCGTTAAGAATTCAATCATTTTTTGGTTTCTATGGGTAATCTCAGAAATATTTGAGAACGGTAAAGGTATTGGAAAATATTTACGAAACTTTAAAGTTTCTTTAGTAGTGACGATATGGCTGTTCTCCACAATTTTGTTAAGACAATCCTACACTTCGTCAATGTATTCATATTTAACAGTGATACCAGAACCTACCAACTTGCCGTCAACGTTTGGCGACTTATTTAAAGATGAAATCACAAAAGCTGAACCAAATGCTGGATATATATTTGCCGAAAATGGTTTAGCCTCCGATTCATGGTTTAATGTTGTACGCAGAACATACAAAGCTCGAGTAGCAAATTCTAGTGATCTAAAATTTAAAAGAAGTTTTAGGTTTTTAGATTTACATGCAATACACAAGAAATCGGATGATGGCTTTATTTCTAATAAAAGAACCGTATCCTGTGCAAAACATGGAAAGCTAAATAAACCAACTACTTGCAACACAGATAAGCGCTTGTCAATCATGTACTTTCTTATCGGACAAACTCCTCAGGATATTCGTTTGAAATTACCACTTCTAGAAATTTATTTTGGGAGAAAAATTGTTCGACCGGAAGTAACTGAATCGACTGTATTTTCACTTAATTTGATATGGAATTTTTTCAAAGATGAGTTCTACGTGCCAATTTTTAGAAGGAGACTTGGCGCCATGATAGAAAACGGATTGGCTAATTTATACAAACAATTTTTAGAAGTTGCTTTACAAAAGGATGTACTCCTTTCAGAAAATAGAAGGCTAGGCCTAAATAAAAGTTGGAATTTTCTTGAATTGGCTGAGATAATTACAAATAACGAACGGAATAGCAAACAATATGGGGAACAATTAAATGAAGATGAAGAAAGCTTCTCGGTAAAATTTAACCACGTTCAAGTAGTAATATTTCTTCATGTAATTTTAAATGCTTTGGCGGTTTCAATTTTTGTAGCTGAATTTACAACTAAATTCGTCATAATAATTTCATATTTTACCCAGCTTTCATTTTATAGTTAATTACTCTTTTATTTTACACGCTATCCTGAATTAATACAATTTAATTTGTAATTAGTTGAAGACGCACAAAATCTGAAAACTTTAATTACAATCTAACTCTATTTAATTGCTACCATTACAAGTCACGACAAAAGTCAATAAAATTCATATCTGTTCTTAAAATCCGCACAAAAAATGACAATTTTAGCAGTTAATTTTTTGATAAAAATTAGAAGTTATTTTTACATAACAGTTATTAAATTAAGGAAGTAAATTACAGAGGTACAGTGAAGTTTACATTTCATGACAATTAAATTCTAAAAATAATACACGCTTCGAATTCATGCAAAACAAATTCAATACAATATTTACGAATTCATTCAAATGATAAAAAAATTATTGGAGAACGCAAAGCTTACAAATCTGGAGGAAAATTGATAATCACTTGCTTTCTGCGTGCTCGCGATAACCATGCTCAATGATTTCTTCCTTGGAGGAAAAAATTTTTCCATTCTCGCAAAGCGCGCAGCGGACACTGACACTGCGTTCAGCGTCCTTCTTGTCACCATGTTTCTCCCTCATATGTTTCTTTATTTTGTCGTACTCGGTGTTCTGAACTTGACAAAAAATGCATCCAAAGATACTCCCAAGAAGACAAGTCTCAATGTGACGAAGTAACTTTGAAGGTGCGCATAACTTTCTTCCACATGTGCATCGGCATTTTGAAGGATCACTGGTATCTACTTGGTGAAGACCTTGAGTAACTGATGACGCCAGGTCAGGCTGGGGTAGCTTCTTCTTCGTCGCTTTTCTTCCAGGTTTATTCCACAGACTGAAATTGGTATTGGAAAAAATTATCATTAACAATCGATAACAAATTCTGGATATTCACAATAATAATCACAAATAATTAATTGAAAGTTTGTAAATAATTTGTAAACTTACTGTTTGTCTTTCTTGTGAGCATTGAGTTCAACTATGGAGCGACACTTAAAATCACAAAATTTACAGGCTGTTTTCATGCCACGAAGGGTACTGGTGTCCTCGTGGTCACTCACCATATGCCGTTTCAGGTACGGAAAACTAGGAAAACTCAGGCTGCACTTTGAACACTCAAACTCCTTCCGAATAATAGCTTGGTTTGGCCTGCGTCGGAGAATTCTGGTGGCGTTGGAGATGCTTGTTTTCGAACTGTTTTGAAGACCAGTGAGGTTCCTAGGTCTTGAGACGCGTTTGGAGTTTTGGCTATTTGGACGCTTACAAATTGATCGCCTTTGTGTAGTGGACCGGTATGAAAGGACCTTTGTGGTTGAAACGGTTTCCGAACCGCTGGCAACCTGCATACCACCTGCATTCACGTCCTCCATGTTTCCAACGAATGTAGGATCCTGAGAAGTTGGATTGACAGAGCTTTCCAACTCCAATGACCTTCCTTCTGAAACGCTACAGGTATTCGGAGGTTTTGGAGGAGGCGGAGTGCGAGAAGATTTGCAACCGCCAGTGACTACTTTTTTGCGTGACCAGAAATTAGCCAGTAAGTTTCTTGCTTCGGCATAGTTTTCGTCCAACAGCTTTTTGTTATGCTCTCCAGTCTCCAGCAATTTTTTCAATGTTTCCAAGAGATCGTTCAAGATGTCCGTTGGAATGTCTATCTTGGCAGCGAGTTTGGAGCGTTGATATTTATTTGAGACAGCGTCGTCCACACCGTCAATGAACGTCTTGAATTTTAACGCCATCTGTTGCCACCTTTCTGTTGCTTTGTTGGAATCTTCGATATTTTCTTTTGCTTGATCAAGTTCCTTCACAGCCTCCTCTTTCGCATCCTCCGATTCCTTAAATCGAATCTGCGCATTTTCGAGTTCCTCCTCCAATTTTAAAGTTGTTTCAGCGCTGCGTTCCAGCTTATCTTTCAATTCCTCCAGACGATATGTTAGGGAAATCTTCAGTTTTTCATCGTTTGCCAATTGCTTCTTGTGCTGCTCCGCCGTCAACAGTAAGGACTTCAAGTTATTTCCAAGAGCGGTCAAAACTCCATCTGAGACATCAGCGTCGTCGATCTCCAGTTCAGCGCAAGGATAAGTATCGAAAAGCTTCTCTACACCATTGATGAACGCTTTCAACTTGAGAGCCATCTTTTGCCACTTATCAGCTTCCTCCTTTGCCCCCTCCATTTCGGCCTTTACATTTGTTAATTCTGTCTCACAGTTTTTCAGCTTATTCTCCGACTCCTCCAGCTTCCGTGTCAATTCCTGCTGCACCTCCAAGTTCTTAACTTCCGCCGCTTCAACCTCATGTACGCAGTCAGCTTCACATTTTAACTTTAGAACTAGCTTTTTAAATGCAAGTGGGAGACCAGTCCATATATTAGTGTCAATAACATTTGGAGGGAATGGAGGAGGACGCGGTGGCTCCCGTTTTCCCGAACTTCCGGTCGTCACCTCCATCTCCGAACCTGCTGAGGATGTCAACTCTTCTGCTGCGTAACTCCCTGTCACCTGCAAGAACATAATATTTTTCCAAAATAAAATTCTCGTTTAATGATTATTTAAAAATTGATTCCAACAACGAATTCTCTCCTTTTCGAAACAATTAAAAATCCAACCGCTCACACATTAAAATTATTCAGTTGATCGACTCAGATCAACTTGACTAAATGCCTGAACCTCAACCATACATTAAGTAATTACCAGTAGTTACCTTTTAATCACTTTCAAAAATCCAAGTTTTTCCAATGCCAATTAACAGCAATAACTATTTAACTGTTATACCACAATTAAGTTTGTTTTCCTGAACGCTCGCTACTATTAGTTGTCCGTTGGAATCCACAGAAAGAAGGATTGATTGTTATTGTTATTTTGCAAAAGCGAGAGAAAGAAACGAACAGTCTACATTGTGTTGGCAGTTCTCTGACTCGGCTTCATTCGAATCTCGTTGTCTTCCGTGCGTGTCTATTTTTCTCACGATTACATGCAGCAGGGCAATAT
The DNA here is from genome assembly GCA_034700685.1 of Willowsia buskii. NCBI lineage: Eukaryota > Metazoa > Arthropoda > Collembola > Entomobryomorpha > Entomobryidae > Willowsia > Willowsia buskii. Next base: position 2,899 of record JAQIXW010002182.1, on the reverse strand, counting down.
GAGAATAATGAAAGTGCAAAAGAGATATGATGCAATTATGTATGTGTGATTTGCAGTGAATTTGCCAAATCCAAGCTGATGCATGAAAGTGTCGAAAGCCTTGAGAAATTAACTTGTTTGTCTGTCTGAGAGGTACGCTATGAGGATAATTTCTTCCCTTCAATAATTGATTTATTAAATTGACATTGAAAAATGACCCAGAATATTTAAAAAGTTGTTTAAAAATTTAAAAGAGTTTTGGTTTTAAACCCATCCTAATGCGATCATATTTATAAGTTCGCTGTCCCCTGTATAGCGAATTTGATGAAAGTAATTCGTTTAGAAGCTCTAAACTTCGATAACTAAGCTCCAAGAGATGTAACCACAATATACAGATAAGAGCACATCTCCTCCAATCAGCAGCACCACCACTGAGGATCCCCTAATGTCTGAGGTGGTCATTGAACAGCCACCTTCAGAGCCAAGTAGTACACCACCGGAGCCTTCCCCCGCATCATCCCACTCAACATTGCCAATTTAACGGCAATTATTTTTTTGCAAAAATATTTATTATTCCATTACATTTAAGTAGTTTCCTGTCCTTCTGGACAACAAAAGTAATTATTTTCAAGAAAAAACTTTTTCCAAAGACAAGCAACCCATCTCTCAAGACCCAAAAATATCCTCAAGTTCCCCATTCTCCTTGCTCCTAATTGCCCCAAAAAGTGTAGTCACCTCTGCCATTCATATATGGAGCTCGTAATCATGATAAGCCCACAAGGACCTACGGTGGGATACCGTGAACAAAGTGATATTCGCTGATTTGCTGTAACGGTAAATACTGCCTTCCACATCCACACTGACCACACTGCAAAAAAAGCTACAAAATTACACAATTAGTTTTCACAAATAATTTTTTTCAAATGTTCAAAAATAAGTTCGAAAAATATTTGATACCTTTTACTTTGTACACTCATCCAGAATTGCGAACTGCGGCTTATGATAGAACTTCCTCGCCGTCGGGATCATCTGTCCCCCCGACAAACCTCACCCCACCCCTGACGCCACCTCAACCCCTCCATTCCTCATTTCTCCATCGTCCTCCTTCACTGCCTCTTTCAACTCCGTCCTAACCCCATCCCCTCCTTCGATCCCCTCCACATCCACAATCCATTTCAAATCCATCAACCTCAGGCAACCTCAAAATGTATCCTCAAAACAGGACTGGTTTCGTAAAGCAGCTTCCCCATTCCTGAGTACTGGCTGCCTTGACCGGTAAAAAGGAAACAAATTTTTTTCTTATCAAGATCCGACTCGCCTCGTCAGCGTATACCTCCAAGAGAATTTCTATCGCTTCTTCAGACTTGGCCGAGGTTGTGCAGTGGGTCTATCCATTATTCCATTGAAGGTCACCCCAAATAAACTAGCCCCGGCAAATCTTGGCCTCCCATTGACACTCTGCCATTTCAGTGGCTTCAGCGGGATCACAGCAGGGACAGCGCAAAATCTATGGATGGATTCAATTTTGAAAACTCCTGTGAGCTGGAATGAGTTCATTGTGCATCGCCAAGACAACCTTCATAATTCCTGTGATTCCAGAGCGTCACTCTGACTCTGGAGCTGATGCAACAAAATGAATGGAATTGCATGTAGTTATTCTCACGTTGTACATTAAAAGGTTTGTGATTTTTAAAAAAATATTTGATTCAATTTGAAATCGCTAGCATAATATACGGACTTTTAGTTTATTGGTATTTCTTAACACTAGAACTAGAAAAATGTGAAGAGGATGTGCAGTTTATTAAATGAATGAAATAACTGATAAATGCACTTTCACTTCTAACTCAAAATAGCTGGGAGAATTTATTGGCAACTAGTTTCGCTGGTCATTTGCTTCTTCAGGCCTACATAAATCATGGATTAAATTTAAACAATTTCTTAACAATATGTTAATTAATGGGCTTCATTTATGACAATTCTAATAATATACATTTAATAGTAATTATGTACCAATAAAACTTACCAAATTCTAATTCCATAATACCTTATAAATACAAATGGAATTAAATTATTTCTGCACAAGTGCAGTCGTCAAGTTTTTGAGGATAACGATAAAATGAGCTTGCTACTTCAACATTTCTTTCATGTTTTGTACACGAGAAAAGACAACTCGTAGATTTAGGTTTTCTGTGTAAATTTTCCATTCACTTTGTGTGTTCTCATTCATGTTACAGATAATAGCTGACTTTATGGTTTGTGCATAGTTGGGAATGCACTTGTAAAAAGGAAAGACACAATGTATAATATCTTTGTTTTGTGAACTTGTACCGCGTCTTGTGAGATCTATCATGTTGTACTTATTGAGAATGTCCATATCATGCTTATTTAGGTGGTCAATGAGCAAATTTTTCTTTGGATGTAAAGCCACCTTTCTACCTTTGCATAATAACTTTTCTAATGTTAATTCTAATTTTTTGACATTGTACCCTCTATCTTTGAACTTGTTAAATAGCTCAAGTAAATGTTGAGTTTTTGTCGGCTTTTCACTGCATATTCTCACAATTCTAAGGCCCTGAGAGTAAAACAAAGAATCTTTAAGATGCAATGGATGGTTGGAATTTTCGTGTAGGTATAAATGCTTGGACATTGGCTTTGTAAAAAGAGAAGTACATAAAACATTTTCATCTTGAATGCTTACAGTTGTATCGAGAAAATTTACAGATTTATCATTAAATTCAAATGTGAATTTTAAGTATCTGTGTTTAAGCTTTGACTCCAGCCATTCATGCATGTTTACAATATTATCTGATTCTACTATCATGAAAATGTCGTCCAGAAAACGACGATAAAACATACACTCCTTGATATTGTTAAAAATAGATTTTACCTCATGAAATACAGTAATATTAGCTACCATTAC
>JAQIXW010002181.1:0-16340 GCA_034700685.1 Willowsia buskii | reverse complement strand
GCTTAGTTTTTGGCGAGCACGCTGACAAGTTTTGTTTAGGTGGCGGTGGCATAGATATGAGAAGAAAAAAACTGTTTTTTATAGATCACTGCTGGAACGCTTGCTAATATATAGTCGTGGGTGGCCTTACGTTGTAAAAATTGATTAAAAGGTTTGCTGCACCCTGGAATGTTAGCATTAAACAAGGTCATTAACATGTCAAAACTATTCACATCTGCTGAAGGGAACCTTAATAGTAGCATTTATAATTTATCGCTTGTTTCACGTGCCAAAATCTGGTATTAAAAATGTGAATCCTTCTACTTCCCGTCCTTTCAGTTGATTCTTTTTTGCCAAATAACATATTTAAAAGTTATGTGTAATTAAGTAGATATATTTATTTACCTAGATTATTTACCTATATTTTAACGATGCATTTAATCACTTGGCATTGTTTTTTAAATCATGTGTCATAGTCATGAACATGTGGAACACAAGGGCTTCAGAGTAGCAGTTAAAAGTGGAAAATAACTTCGAATGTTACTATTTTTGGTTTTCAAGGTGGATAATTGCAAGTTTGGGGTTAGTTGTGAAAAAATGTATTTGGTTGGATAAAACCAACAAAATGTTCCAATGTGAGGGACGCCTATTGACATAATGATTCAACAGTATCAGAAAAAATCAATGTCAAGTCTAGGTCCTTGTACCTTTAAATACTTTTGTCATGTAGTGAATTTTAGCTTTTGAATCACGGTGGCCGGTGGCGAGACAGAAAATGTGGAAGATGAACGGCTTTATTTAATTCTCATAATGCATCTAGTAATATTGATGGAATGTAGGTAAATGTCTGGTAAGGTTTGGTGTTGATAGAAATTATAATTAACTAACAGTCTTAATAGATATCGTCGGCTTGTGCACCCAATTTCCAGAGTATTTGTGTACTTGTCTTACATTTTCATTAAATTGCATAATATTCCATTCCCAAATTTATTTGTGCCTTTTCATAGTGTGAGTACTCAAGGTGCACTAAACTAGCGCTTCTTCATAATGACAAAAAATCCACATTGCATATTACATTGTTGGTTTAAGCTTCTATTTGCTCAGTCACAGTTAAAACTTATGAATCACCAGATAATATCCACTCAATAGGTAATACTAGCTCAAGGTTACAAACAGATAATACGTCTCGCGAATACTATGAAATTCCCAGCGCAAACTATTACTGCAGGTATGAGTGAGCACACAAGTAAATTACCATTACGCACCCACACCTCATATATTTACATAAAACCTTATTTAAACTTCTGAGTAGTATGTGTGATAATACATTTTTGTTTGTTTACTTTTCCAACGTTATCCCAACTTACCGTAAACTTGTGATTCATACGCAAACTGCATTTTCTACGTTTATCTTCTAAACAAACATTTATTCTCCACTTTCGTAACCCATCCATGCAAACATAAACCGTATTCCAAGAATAACTGTATATCATTAACATCCATTTCCACTCGAACACGGAGCATCGTCTCTGCAAAGTCTGTTGTTTTAAAGCGTCTATTTATTTACACACAAAAACACTCATTCATAATAATCCACTGTTTTTGCGAATAATGTAATGTGACTCAAGAGATGCAATCCAAACATCAGGTGCATGAAATAAATACAGATTGTTCAAATGCCGAGAATATGTGTATCGAGGGATTTGTCTTTGTCTAAAAATGTCTAAAAAGTTTATACTCTCTTCTCTTTTTGTTGCAGAAGAAAATTTGCTGTTTTTGCTTCTGTCTGCTCCTGACTCATGCTTCCGCAAATGTGTGGTTGATTACCTATAAAATACGACTTGGATGTTTGCATGTATTTTCATGCATGGTTCATAATTAGAAATTGCCGTGCTCACATTTGAAAATTGGACTTGGTTTTAATTCGACTCCGGACTAATTATCAGCGAATCTGAAATAAGTTTCTGTTCTGGTTGCTCGGGCGTAATAATAATGAAGTATAAATCATGACATAAAACGGAAGCGGATTAAAAAGGTCTCATTAAAAAGTGTACACATTCATTTGTTAGATTTGAGCACAACCAAACTAGCCAAGTTATTCTGAAGATGATTCTTGGCGAATATTAAAATGAGCAAGATTCTACGCGTACATTAGCCAAATTAATTTTTCAGTAGCATTAATTTTAGAGAGCAGCAAACTCTCCGGTTACTTTGTGTAACTGCTAATGAGAACACCTGCACCACGTGATGTGGCGATTGTGGCGCGCACGCAAACAATAATAACAGCCGACCACTAAGGGTGGTCTATTGATCTGGCAATTTTATTTTGCAAAATATTATATTATAACGATTCATAAAGGGTCATCATAATGGCCTACTGCTTACTATTATAAATTATTATGCAGTGTATACCTACGCATTTGTTCGGAAATTTGACTAAGGAATCAGCGTGTTACTACGAAATAATTACCTATAATATGTGCTTTATATAATGCGTTTTTGCCATATAAAGCAGACCCACACGTAAATATGTGCCCACGCGTTGCCAATTTGTTGGCAAAAATTTTCGCATTCCCTTCTTATCCCAATTATTGATATACTCAACAACCAAAAAAATTGTTCATCTGTGGAGAGCTCCCACACGCATAAAACAATTTGTGCGAATTTGCGAATTCTTTGATCTTCTCTCGCTCACTGCTCTTGTTTTTTCTTATCTATCAACCTAATTCCTAAAATGTAATGTATTGCTTCCTCATCTCTCTACAAATTTGTACAAACGTAAATAATTTGTTGACCTCATTCAAGGTGTTCTCAGACGAAACACAACGCATACTTTATAAAGCAGTCTATGTCCTACCACAACAATGGATGACAAGAGGATTATACAAAAATATATATTATACGTATAGAAAATTTTACTCCGTATTTTAGTGGAATGTCTGCTCTTGAGGCTGTTAACTCTTTGGAGGAGAGACATTTAAGCTTGTCCTGTTAAATATTTGTATTATGTTGGAAAAGATTTCAACGCATTAAAATTTAATGAGGATGGCTAAGAAAACAGACAACAACATAAAATAAGTTTGTGTGAAAACTGAAAACTGGAAGTTTCTAAAGCTGGAATCATACGCATTTCAGAACTTTTTGGAAAAACTCATAATGGTCACTATGAAAGTCTCCCTATGACAGGAAGGAGGACAGCATTATCTTTGATTGTTTAGTCAAAGCTTACTTACACAAGTTATATAAAATGGTATATAATATATGTACATTTGAATTTTCAACATGTTGACCTTTTGATCTGGAGAGTGGAATGGATAAATTTTATAACCAAAAAGCAACAATAATCCGCATAAAAAGAAAACTGAAACTTTCTGGATTTCTGGTGTTTGAAAGTCTGGAGCTCTCACAACGTGCTTTCATGAACAAACTGAAAGGCTTCCTGTTTTGAGTTTTTAGTGGAATCCTTTTTCCACTAGAGTGCATTTCTCCTGTGATGTATTGTATGAATATCTACTTGAAATAATTGGTCACCTTCATCTCAGGAGACTTTATTTTTCATGTTTTATTGCCTTTGAACTAATGTAGTTTCAATTTTGAATCTGAAAAATGTATCGTTTTTCTTTTCCTGTTCCATTTTTTTCTCTTTGACCTAAAACTTTTTAGACCAAAAGTCGTAAAAGCACACACAGCAGCGGCCCGACATAATATAATCTCAAGTCAAAGTGTCACCTGGTGGTAAATGTGACACTGTGTAGATGTCAATGTGTAATAATAGAGGTAGAAAATATATTTTGCATTAAATTATGAACAGAACAAAGGGGGGTTTGGTTACGTGACACTGAGCTATAGAGAGAGTGTGTGTGTGTGTGTGTCATAAGTCCCTTCCTTAAAACCATACTATCAAAAGTCTATGAATACTTTATTTTATTGCACGGAAGTCAGAACAAAAAGTATGCACTTGCCATATGAAAATGAAAATTTACCAACTCCAAAAAGGACATTTTTCGTTTGTGCTTTCGATTAATTTATGGTTTGCTCCCGCTGTCCGCCTTTTATTGCTCTATTTTCTGTCCTACGCACATATAAGTATGTATGTACATTCCTCTTTTTTCGGATATTGCATTAATGATGATGTTATCAAAAATGCGACTCATATTCCTCCCTATATTATTATTATCCTATTAAATAACTTATTGCATTTCAAATTGGAATGCCTCAAAATATTAATAAGCATGTGCACGCAAACCACTTTCAGAAATGTATGCCTTTTAAATGCATTCAGGTGTGGTGTGTAGGTGTTTTTATTTTTGCAAGCTCAAAATTCTATACAGAAAGTGAAGTTGAGGAATACAAAGTGCATTTTGAATAAAATGGAAAAATTATCATAACTATACACCTTTTATAGAGCTTGCGTCTTATAAGCAGTTAGAGATTAGATTCAGTATTCTGGCTAAATGTTATCGGAAAATGACACAAAACACCACTTCCAGGAAATCTCTTGAGCTATATGTATATTTCAAAGGCTGGAAAAACTAATGAATAAATTGTTAACAAGTGAGGCTATTCAAATTTGAGCATCCATCAAGCAAATCAATAATAGAAAACCTGGTATTTCTCTAGATAAATCGTGTTTCCACTGGTCCGACCAGTGCACTTTGACAGTGATGTGACAGAAACAGCGTTTTAGTGGATAAAATGTTTTCCAAAAGAGAAAGGTTAAAATTATTGTGTATATTTTATGCATCCCATTTTAATAGCAACATAAAAGCATCGCTCACTTTTCACCCAGAGACATACGCCACTCCTGTTGCCCCACTTTTCCCTATTATTCTGCAGAATGTGAAAAAAAGCTAGCATTCTGTGTATTGTTCTTTTGTATCACGATATTCCGTGAAAGTGTACCTTTTAACTTAAATTACTTTTTCCAGCTTAAAAGTTTTAATTCCGTTGATGACACTTTGATGGCTTGCTTTTGTGTTTGCATCATCTATAAATTCGGAAAATCGAGATGCATAAAAAAGAAGCGACAAAGCGTGAGAGTCTAGTAATCTTGAAGATTGAAACTTTTTTGTTTCGCTCTTGCCTTTTCTTCTTAAATTTTTGTCTCTCGAATAACTCCACTCCGTTATTTTCGTTATTTGACACGAAGAAAGTGATGAAGACGAAAACTTTGTATTGCATCATAAAAAAGTTACATTTATATTCTGTCGCCTCTATTGTCTTTATTTATTTACAATGTTGTAGCATTTGGAGAGATGCAATCCTCGATTGATAGCCAAGTGCTCTTCAACACATTTCACATTTCCTTTTCATGATTCGTTTGGGGCGAAGAAACACTTTCAATATTTAATTTTGTAGTTAAAATGCATAAGATACTGATTAAATGGTGGAATCACGCTCTATTTGAAAAACTTCATTCATCGATCTTCTGGTTAAATCCAGATGACAAACACTTTATTAGACCTTTGATGATAGCAAATATTCTTAATCATTTGTTGAAATAGTACACTTGATTATATGTTATGCATGGAATTTTGCTGCCTTATATAAAAACTGATGAGAGCTAAAGTAACTTTGTTGTCTACAAGCAAGGATAAGATCTCCCATGTAAAATATTGGTGAGCACGTATCTAATTTGTTTGACCAATTAGTTCATACACACATGAAAGCTTCAGAGCTAGGCTAATTAGGAACCCGACATGTGCGCCTGACAAGGACAAAAAGCCAGTAGTTACAAGAGCATGCAGAAACACTTAATGTGATTGATTGCAATCATCATCAACATCCCTGAGTAAAGGAAACGCACAAACAAAACTAATTTTTCTTTCCTACTTGTTCTCCAAATGTAAATACGAAACATAACAAAAGGATATAGAACAAGGAGTAAAACAAGCAGAAAAGCATGAAATATCCCTCCTCAGTGTTTCAAATGTCAGTCAGCAAATGTCGTTCGATACGTAATAATTTTAATTGAGCGTTCTTAGGCTAAGAGATAATTTATTAAAGAGTAGGAATAGTGACAGCTTTCATCAAAATGAAATATACATGTCATTTGCTGTGTCACAAGAAGAAAATGGAGCTTTCTCTACTCTGAAAACATGTCTATTAGCTATTCCTCGAAAACAAAGTAAAAATTGTATGAGCTATAATAGCTTTATATAGCTTCTAAATCCTCAATAATTGTTGCTTACTATGATTTTTTTTCGATCGATTAATTTTCTTCTCTATATGTAAACATTAACATTGTTGCGCACTTATTTTGCGCCTGGAGTAGCGTTTACTTTTAGAAAAGCCACTTGAGCAGGAACAAACATCGAATTGGAACAAGATAAGTGGATTTTGAGCGAATTTCGTTTAAGAGCTGCTGCTTTCTATTTCTCTTCAGTTTCCTTTTTTATGAAGAAACAAAATCGAATTAATCTACTAATGGTGGCTCAATAATTTTTAATAATTCTCTGCCTTGTTTTTAGTATTGCATATTCATGCTGATAATTACAAGAGATTTCTATTCCAGCAATAACGAGAACTCTTGAGATTTTTTTTATGAAATAGGATAAGTGGTGGAATTAATGATGCGCTGTTGTAACGATTGGGGAAGTGGTAGCACAGGATAATCTGAGAGTTGTGGTTTTTGGACAAAGGTATGGACTAAAAATTAGTTTTCGAGAGAGAATTTTCACAGTGTTCATGCACGAATAATGTATAATGAAACAAATGGAGAAATACTGAAGCCTCGCTTTTAATTGCTAACAACTTCCGTGTGTGTGAAATTAATAACCACCACTCGCAGCATTATTATTGCCCTCTTCACTTCTATACTTTACTCCTTTTATATATCCAGTTCGATTCAGAGCTAACACGGTGATTCGTGTATAAACTATAAACATGAAATGGATTTTAAACGCTTGCCAAAACACATTAATTTCATTCCAGCACATTTAACAATGTTCTAAACACCGGTGGAACGGTCCGATGTCTTTCAAACTTATTCATTCATCGCTGTATAGTTCACAAGACATTAGCCAAATGAAAATTTGCTTTTCTACAGAAAATCTAATAGCTTGTTACTAGAATTGTCTGTGAGCCTGCCTCTCTGTGTTTATATAACATCGCTTAATTACAAACTGAAGCAAGATTTTTTGCTGAAATTATGATAGCTAGTCCGAAATGACGTAAAGAGCAATTGCGTAGCAGATGTTATAACATTTTATTTTCGCTCGATATTATTCGCAGTGACAATGATAAAAGCATGAAAATAAGTACCACCTCACAAAACATTCTTGAGAAGTTTATGAGTTTATCTATCATAATTTTTCTTCATTTTCTGCATCCATAAACCTATTTTGGTATTTACTGGCTACAATACTTGCCGATATATTATGCATAATGTGTGTGCGTGCAAAAAGTAAAATTAAATTGATGAGAGAGTATATTAAGTAATGGGACAGGTAGCAGGTAGGTCTACTACTCCCACTACAATAGCCATTACGTGTAAATGCCTTTATTTACCAGCACTATACGCATAAAATTGCGACAGCTAACGAGTTGTCCCATAAAAAAGTAGCTTTCATTGAAATTGCATGTTTTATATGGGACAGGGAAAGGGCATTTTCTCTGCAAGTTTTCATACCGGCTCTTGGTCGGTTCCATACCAAATGAAAAAAAATTCTCTTCAGAAGAGAAGAAGCAACTGTGGATTTTTAAATTTGAGTGATAATAGCTTACAAGTGGGTACATGTTGCCTGAAATGAAAGCAATCACATTTTTCTGTCCAGAGTACTCAGTACTACACTCGAGCAATCCATTCCTCTGTTTACATTGGAAACATCCATTTGGAATGAAACACGGCATTATATTTTTATGTCGTTGGTTCTCCACTCTCCACCTTAGTACATATTTGATCCACTGTTGGGCGATGATTTTACCCACCGTTTGGATTAAATAGTAACTCCACTGTATACCATACAGTTGGGAATCGAACGATAACAGGAAGAAAGGAGTTTTCGATAGACTGTATATTATATGGAGAAAGCACTTTCTTTTGTTAGATTCCAGCTACTTCTATATCCAATTCTGTAGTATTTACACAGTGTATGTATGCTGCTTAAGTATCCACTCTCTACATTCATTTTCAATGGATGCAATTGACTCGTTACTTTTTGTGCTGTTGTGTGATGTGAGTTCTTATTGAATTTTTAATATAGTACACTTCTGCACTTGGTGGCAACTGGCAACGGAAACATCAACATCTATATCGCCACATTTAATGGTGGACAAAAATTGTATGGAATATAGACAGTTATATGAGTTGTCTATTGGTATCTCTTGCCGAAAAGAAAGTATAATGTAAGCTTGCACGCGCAGAAAAATGCATGAATACGTGCGTTCGTCTTATTCCTCTTACGAGACAAAAGAATGTTTATTTGGTACTTGTTATTTGTTATAGCTTTATTTTCGTCATTCGTAGAACCAGACAAGGAGTTGTTTCTCAGGAGCATATATACACTAATGGATCGTAAGAAAGGTAGCAGAGGACTATTTGGCAAGCAACAATCCTCCTTTCAATGTCTTCCTTTTGTGTAGAAAGGAGCTGAAAACAATTCCTTTACGATTTAACCAACTTCTTGCAACTCGACTACTAGTTTAGCTTTTATGATTGTAGTGAATTGAGTCGCTATTGATGTTGACGACAATAATGGTAAATTTGTAGTGTTTTCATGATAACCTAAACGTGCTTTCTCCAAGATGGGTATATGTATGTATAGCCGTTGCACTTATGTGTACTTTCCCTTTCTAACGAAAGTATTTTTCGATTTCAATAATGGAAATTATAAATATTTTAAGCTGCCATTATTTTTTAAGCTTGTTTGCCAGCCGGCGTGCCATAATTTCACTTTATATTCTTTTTCCAAACAACAAACCATCTTACAAAATAACGCTTAAGATTGTATGAGTAAAGGTAAGAAAGAGAAAGTCGTTTGAAAAGTTTATGTGTGGTGCATTCCATTACCACAATATTATTATGGCAAGGTTTTATTTCACATAAGAACAAAATTCCAGGGACACATGGGATGTGATAGTGTTGTGTAAATTGACAAGTCGCAATGGAGGAACATTGGAATCGAATTTACAACTTTTCTTTTAGATCCCACGTATAACCATTGCACAATAATTTTGTGAGAGCTGCTTTGTTTCTGATGCTTCTCACGTCACCCCTAAACTTAAGGCAAGGTAGAAAGCTAGTCTACATAGGAATCATAGGATCGTTTTCGCAGTTTCGTAATAATCGTTGTTGAGTGGCACTTTGCAAAAATATTATGATTATTGAAGCCGAAGTACTTTTTGATGCTTTTATTATGATGATATGAAAAATGATATTCTTTTCTCGGGAAATTTTATTCCCAGGTTTTATTGTCTTCACAGGAGACTTTTATTGGCTGTTTACTTCGGTTTTAGAATGCTGATGATGAGCTTAATAGTTTTTTGTTTGAATAAAGTAGAAGATAGTTTCAAGGAAATGTGAGAATCAACTAAGCATACTTTATTTTCGAACAGAAACGAAGATATACTTACTGGCGCTGTCAGATAAATTGCGAATATGAAGGTACCGTCATTGCCATAACCTTGGATGATTTTGATCACCTTAAATAATGGTTTTCGAAGCGTATGAAAAACTTTCCTCTCTCCCTCCCAAGGTCTTACTTCTACTTGAGTGGCTGTACATTGTTTTTACATTTAAGTTTCACTTGGTCGATTGCTTCATCAGGGCCAAGAAAAAAGTATATTCATGTGGGTATAGTTTTTTGTATAAAGTTTGATTATAAATTAGAAGACTAAACCTAAATTGTTTATAGACCATCAATTTAAGACAGTCAGTCATTCACAATGTAGTAACGCATGAGGAAGAAGAGACGCTTAAAAACTGAAGGGTAAGCTATTTAAAATGGTAAATGAAAAATGAAAAAAATAGTTAGGCAGATGTACCCATGTGAAAAGCCGGGAGGAATGCAAAATTGCTGATATCTGTGGTCAGTGGTCAGATTCAAATTAAAATGCTGTACAACTGAGCGCCCATTTTCCTTACACATAATCAACTATTATAAATTTTACCAACCACTTGCTCCATCTTAACATTTTGTTAAGTACCCTTCTGTTTAATATATTTCTGTCTTAAGAAGGATGAAGAAAATCTATATTACTTTGAATACAGTTGATGTACAAGTCATCTTCAAAGACCTTTGTGCCACGTTTGTTAAAAACGATAATGGTATTTCTACGACTCTTTGTAAACTGAAGAAGAAAGAAAGAAGATCAAGGTCTGTGGGTGTCGTTCTTACAAACATGTGGTTGTTCTGCTCACACCACACTACTACAGTTGATGTAAAGTCAGAGAGGGTTTGTTGATAGAAAAGATGAGTCAGTGTTATAAAAGGAGCTCTTCACTCGCCATGCCAGTTTCACAAAGATAGCTGAGAGAAGAGAGTGAATACAATTGCATTGCATGATTGTGAGAGATAAAAGGAAAGATAAGAAGAGGGCAGAGGAAAGCTGGAGAAAATTGCCAATGTCAGAAAAGCTATTGATCTCTCATTCGCTTTCTTGTTGTGCACTCACCCACTTACTCAGTCAGTCAGACTGTTAAGTACTCTCCAGTCTTTGTAAAAAAAATGATGGTGAAAGTAGGTGCATGTCCTATTTTCATTGAGGAGGCTCTTGACACTGGTCAAATTTGAAATTTTAAGTTGCAAGAAATATGTACCTACCTATCTTGCAAAGCCTCAATGGTTGCAAATCTTCAGACCAAATGAGAGATCTCGGGCAACACTGACAAAACGATAAAATGAAATATATATAGCGAAAATGATTTCCTCAGCAAATTCAAATAATCCTTAATTACAAACGGCAAATAATGGGGCACAAGGCACAATTATAGTGCATTAAAAACACGGTAATTTTGATGATGACAAAAAGAGGATAAGAATAGTCAACTTAGAACAGCATCTTCTGACATGAAACATGGCCATCTATGTATTCATTCCATCAACATCAACGTCTTTATTTTCCATCGTAATCTCATACTTACCCTGCTCCAATTATTTTAATGATAGAAATTGGAGTAAACTAGGCTGCTATAATGTTAATACAATAGACATGAGGATAGAAAATGTGATTCTTCTCGAAACTTTTGAAAACAGTTACTGGTCAATTTCAGGTTTTCTCATCCTCAACAATATTCTTTCTGTGTTTTTCGTCCTATTTTGTCCTCTTCCAGAACCTCTTCAGTTTACCCTGCTGCCTTTGTCATTACTATTTTTATGCTGGTTCAGCATTTGAAATGAAATTTGAAACCAGTAAGAACACATTAATATTTACATGCATCCCACCAATTTTAAAAAGACGTAAACTTCCAAATTGTCCAAGTCCTTGCTATCATCTTACCAATTTTCCTCCAAAAGCTTCAATATAATTTGCCTACCTATTCTAGTACTATATGCATTTTAACGAATTTCTTTCTTTTGTCTACTCTCCCATTATGAAGCCCTAACTAACCAAACTATATAGTTCCTTACACAACTTTCGTCTTTTTTGCGTCATTATTAGTGGTATAGGTATCTAACGGGACATGATGTCGTTTATGACTTACTCTTTTATTAGCCACTCTTTCAGAGAAACGACGCTGTTATTCCGTTAATGCTCACCTTTTATATTCAACATTGCAGCATAGAAGAGGCATTTTCATTGGAATAATTTAATGAGCCCATCTGTGACAAGCAACGAAAAAAACTCTGTTTATCCCAAATGGTTACTTCATTTTAGACAACGACCTATTATGACACAAGTTTTGTCGTCCTACAATTTTTACAAACCAGCGGGAACAACATCGTCATAATAATAGAATATGATAATCTCATAAGCTTATAGGCATTTTTCTTTGTTGTGTGAGCAGAACTAAAGATATGAAATTGCAGAAAATACTGGAAAAAATTACTATATTCCATATACCATGTGAATGTGACATACATGCATATGTGTAGACATAATACGAAATAATATTACCAACTAAACAAGCTGATTGCGAGTGAAAGCAACGGAAAGCTAGCCCCATTTACTCTCTACGCATCGTTGTCTCGCGTCATAGTTGGAGAAAAGGTCTTCCCAAACTAAACCTACATTATTATGATGATGGGACAGAGAGAACACAGACAAAGAGAAAAATAAACAATAGCATTATCATAATCATCTTTTCTCCTTTTCTCTCTCTGGCTTATTGTCTTCTCCATACATCTTATATGATCATTAGATGATCCAGAGATGCACATCGTGTAGAAGCATCCAAAAATATTTTTGTCCTAAAAAATCAAGCCCGTAGAAAAGACTGGATTCGTAGAAAGGGTAAGAGGAAACAAGCTGATGAACATACAACAATAACACCATTACTGAGAGAAAACAGCGAAGAAAACGAGAATAAAAGGAAAGTCTCTCCGTGTGCATGACATGTCGCCTGGAGGCAAGCTCTACAAGAAAGAATAGCAAATTGTACTCTCAACAGCATCTTTGTTGCGCTTGTACTTACTTACCTCTGCTGTGTGTGAAAGAAACTCCAAGGACAAAATCGAAGAATCTTGTTTCATTGTTAGTTGGGCTATTTATATGTTTTCACATTAATAAAACATATTACAAGATATCATCTTAAATTTGACTGTAAATTATATTCACGTAACATTGAAATGAGGATGCGTGGGTGTGTTTCTAATAATCATGATAGGTATATATATGCACACCTTGAGGTTGAAGGATCTCTGAAAATTTCTATCTTAGAACAGGAAACGGGCAACACATGTGAATAAGAATGTGGATGTCTACCTACCTATACATTAGTTATTTATGATTACTCTCATGTCGGTTCTCATTCTGCCTATAGAACTACGCATGAATGGAGAATGTTCTGGTTCGCTTGTGTCACTATAAACTTTCCAAGTCATTTTGAAATTATGCACGTTCACGGCTCCACACACAACTCATAATTAAGTGAAGGATGCTAATGTGGATGGAAAGACCAACCGACCACAAATAATATTGGAAATGAACTCATGCCTACTAATAAATAGTGGATTCGGGGTGAATGAAAATACGTACCTAACTGTAATGATGATGCTGCAAAGTATTACGGTCTTTCTCTTTGATTTCCTCTCCGTGATATGAATGAAAGAAGGATGGTGATCATGATTAGAGTAAACGAGACATGACAAGATTTTCACTAGAAAATCCCCATGATATGGAGACAGTG
The DNA here is from genome assembly GCA_034700685.1 of Willowsia buskii. Taxonomy (NCBI): domain Eukaryota; kingdom Metazoa; phylum Arthropoda; class Collembola; order Entomobryomorpha; family Entomobryidae; genus Willowsia; species Willowsia buskii. The sequence continues at coordinate 3,073 of JAQIXW010002181.1, read as the reverse complement.
AGGAAGTGAAAGCATGGGACGATGTGTGTATTGCTTATTGTTCTGTTGTGGAAATCTCTAAGCGCTGGTAAGGTTTTTATGCTAATAGTTAAAGTCATCGTATTGACTTTTCAGCAACCCATGACGGGAACGATAATGATGATCAACTGACGATAGGAAATAGGAAGGATGACATTATTATTCTGTGGAGTTATTGACAAGTAACATTTGAATTTGCAACATGAGTTGGGTATAAATACCCTGAAAATAAGTTTTGAGCAAAATCTTCCTCCGGGACGGAGAGGGAGGTGATGGAAATATGGAGATCGACAGGAACAAGCATTTCCTCTTTCTGTGTTTCTTCTTATTCCACTTTCTCCCTCTTGATCGTCATGTTTCTAAACAAAAGCTAATATGAAGAAAATTTGCTTGCTTATAAAACAGTAAAATTTTGCGATTTCCTTACGATATTCGCAAGCAAAAGTGAAGCTGGTAAAGAGAATAAGGAGAAAGAGGCAAGCGGCAAGAAATTCCATTTTTGTAATGTGTAACTTGCCCCAAGAGACGGAAAAATGATGTGGCAGCAGATGAGCACCACCACCACCACAGCTTCAGTTTTCTCGCCCAGCACCACAAACACAAAGTTGTGTACCTTGCAAACGACACAACACAACTTGCATAAAACAACATTGAAAAACGACTGGATGTAGTGTGTTTGTGTAGGGATGGGAATGGGAAGTATGCATGCTGTAGCCTTGCAGTAAAAGCTCAGTTCACCCAGGAAATTGTCTACTTTCTCTTTTTTCCCGACAAGTCAAATCAAGATGAATAGATGATGTAAGAGAGGAAAAAAGACAAGCACAAGTAGCCTAGATAGGGAAGAGGTATAAGAGCAAGGATAAAAGTAAAAATTTTGGGGGAACTAAACTTGTGTACTTTTATGTAGTTCAACTATGTAGCTGCCAGCAAAAACAAAGCAGTATAAGAATTTGTGATGAACAAACATACATATTTCCAGGTTATAGGAGTGTAATGTGTTGCTGTACCATAAATGCATTGTATAACGGACTTTTTTGCTTGTTTTGTGCTTGAATTGAGTGTCTGCCGTGCTGGGTTTGTCTTGTTTCTGCAATCCCAGAAAATGAACATCAGCGAGAATATATATCAACATCATCTTTGAAAAACAAGTCAACAAGCGACAATACCAATTTTCATCATAATTATGGGGCTAAAAATTTGTTGTTGTTTTCTCGTCCATGGTTTTTGCTAGAAAATTAATGGCTGTACCGCAAATTCCTATACAAATGCCGGTGTTTTAACCTTCAGTACAATAAAATGCCTTGCTGAAACCTTTTTAAAATTTCTTTTATACAAATTGCCAGATTTCTCACTAGAAAAACCAGTATCACATTTATTTCTTCGATGGCTGAAAGTAATCCAAGCAGGATTTGATTTGAAGAATATTAACTTCAATGTTTAGACGTTTGGGCGTTTATTTGAGAGGTGCACGTATTTTCGCGTTGTTGTTATTTGGGAAATTTACGGTATCCTACATTAAATCTATTTTTTTTTCTGTACGTGTGTTTTTCAAGTTCATCAATTTTGAATTTACAGTTTTCACCAGAGACTCTCTGCTTGTGGGTGCAACTTCCCTATATTTTGCTTTATAAATATCAAAGCGACTAAAAGTATGAAACATTGTCGTTTAGTCAGTTTGTAACGGCCAAAGTAGGGTAACTACAAAAAGGCTAACTTTTTACAGAGCCTTGGAGAACCGGAAGTAATCGTACGCATCATCCATTATACTTGAATAAAGTGGCATACAAAAAGCTATTTTAGTAAGCCTATAAACGATGGGGGTACTAAAAACTAAAAGCTTGTTTTTTCCTCCAAAACTAGTGTTTGTAGTTTCTGTACACAAGCATAATATTACGGTAATGACTCAATGACTATACTTGAGAGCAGATGGCATTCGGAACAACCTCTCTCGTTTTCCCTCCTTTCTAAAGTAAAAGTGCGATGAGAATTTTTCCCGTTATTACCTGAAGATATACGTAAAAAACGCCCGAAAAAAAACTCCTAAAAGACGACTGATATCAAAGAACAATGAAACAAGCTTTAGTTCTCTATAATATCCCGTGCAAAATTAGAAGAGAGGAAAGTGAATGAGTGACTGTACGAATACGAATCGACTCAATCAATATAATAAATACATTCGATAGCGTGCTAAACATAATACGATTAGTATTTTATTTAATGCGAGTTATTCTATTTTTATATTCTTTTCTGCAATCTCGTGCCCGCTTATGCACAATACGGGATTTGATTTGAGACTTGTTCACAAGTTTACAATATGCAATGCAAGCATGCTGATATAAAAATCTGCAATATAATTTATAACCTGAAAATTTGAACTTGTAAACGTATCGAAAACGGACTTGGAAATCGTATAAAAGGGTAAGTTCAATGATGACTGATGAGAAAAGTAGATAATGTTCGACTTCCGACAATGGAAACTGGAGAGACGACCAATCATGCAATGATTAAAAATACTATTCGTTTCTGCGATTGAATTCAATAAACGAAATTTTAGTATGAGTAGCTGCCTTTCTACTCCTTTCCTATTTGCATGTGAATTTTGTAACAAGATATTCCAGTAAAATGTAGTCACGAAACAAATTGGTAATTGCATATTGATTACACAAGTTCTCCGTGACAGGATCATATTTCTTATTCCAATAATAATAGTGAATAGTACTCAATCCTATTCTATTTAATATTGGGTACAAGATGAAATTGCGAATATGCGTGACACACATGTGCAATTAACTATCGTCTAACATGCATATTATGCCAATGCCAATCAATCTGTACAGAGGGTTTCAATTTCAAAAGTTTCAGAAAATCCACGTCAAGAATCAACAATATAGTTTTTTATAGTGTTTTGTTTCCATATATTGAGTTACAACAACTCAACAAAACAGTTTTAGAATATCTTAAGTCTTAAACATTAAAGCATATAATTATGGTATGGATGTCAACATATTAAAATACTTCGGTACACACAATTATAGGTATAGATTCATAAAAATAA
>JAQIXW010002180.1:0-16359 GCA_034700685.1 Willowsia buskii | reverse complement strand
GTCAACCGAATATGGTCCTTTCCCTGATAGGTTTGATTACATTAAGGGTCTTGCTATATTGTCCGTAACTTTAGAAATATGCAAAGTGGAAGAAGACATTAGTATTAAATGTGTATTGTAGTTTTATTAGCTTGTTCAGAAATAAATCTTGACGTATTGAGCTGACGCTTTGAATAGATATCATTTTGAATATATCTGTTACGAGCTTATATTTTTTGGTTTTGTTGTATACCTTATTCTAAATACTAAAAAAATGCGACAATGTTAACTCGAGAACGTTATACTAAAAGCATTAAAAAATTAATGTATTACTGTAAAAATGAAAATAGACAAAAATAAAAAACATATAATATATGTATATTTGAGTTTTATGTGTTTTCAAAATTATATGTTTTGAGGACAAGATCATTCGTACGCGATGTTTTTAATACATATATATGTATTTTAATATATGTATTCAGCCCGAACCGGCAATATTCCATAAGTAAAAATTATTTTTTAGGCAATTAAAAAATGCCATGGTTTTTCAATAAAATTTTAGGTTGACAAAGCGATTGACACTCTTTTCGTATAAAGGGTGTAGATGAAAATCAGATAAAATAATTTGCGAATGAAATTATTTCGTATTCTTATGATTGGTTGAAAAACTTAATTAAAGCGAACAAACAATCAAGAAAAATCAATTTTCTGAGCATTTTTTGTGTCAACACTTTAGTTAGCACAGGACTTGTTTAATGAGAAAGAAAGTCTCCGGGTACGGGTCTCCTAATTTGCACTTTAATTCTACCCACTTTAACAGATATCAGCCGTTTATATGCGAATTTGTGGATTGCGCTGTTCATTTAATTTGCTCATTTCTCGAGAAGTGAAAGCTCATGGCTGGATTTGCTTTAATGTGTTTTGCACCTCTGCCCTGCCTGCAACAATCTTGAAAGCCTATGTGTGAGCATTCACATAGCATCCACAAATAACGTAGCAAACAATCCTGATATTTGAGTACCACATGAACTGAAAGATTGGAATTTTACCTATTGCAGGAATACCTCGCCCATTTATAACTTAACGTTCTCACCATTAAAATGCAGTTATTATTGTAACTGGAGCTACCACAAGCAAACAAAAGATTCATCTTTTTATCATAATTTATGAATAGATCGAAGAATTGCAATGGCGTGAACAATTATCTGGATTAGGTTTACATGCCACAAAAATCAAAGATCTGACGATGAGATGAATCTGTATAATGCTATGACACAGATATAAGAAAAGCAAAAGATGTGTGGCGTTATACCAAATCAATTAAATTTTCAAAGTTTCCAAAAAATTACCTTAATTTTAAAAAAAATAGACATATGACTATTTAGTATTTAGTAAGTTATTTACGGATGAAGGAAGACCGACTTTAACACGGTAATGGCGTACTCTGTCCGATAATGTCAATATACCTCGAATAAATAATATTTTATAGCCATTTAGCAAATGCTACCTTTCTGGTTTGCCACCATTATCATTTGAATTCTTGCTTTTGAAAGTTTACTGATGACCGGATTTCCAGCAAAGCTGAGAAATTATCGGGAACTGCAGGTTATTTTGAACTTGTACAATACCTTGTACAGGTCAACGTTAATTTTGGGCATGGTCATGGCAACGATTTGTTGTGCCATTGCTTTTACGTTTCCTTGGGTAAGGAATTAAATGGAGTTGGAGCCACTCATGCTGGTGTGCAGTATGATGATGTCAATTCTGTTGGGTTTCAGATGGCATGAGACGATTGATTCGTAGTACACAACTTACAAACTTAGCTTAAAGACAAGCTAACGAAATATTCAGTAAACTCCTACTTCAGGATGTTTGGAGCACATTTGGAACAATGCGATGGTAACAGGAAGTGTTAAATTGTTAGATTAGGAACAAATGCTATCTCTAAGTCTTAACAACCATTTTTAATGAATATGAGTTTGCCGATAGATTGATTTTTTCTAAAAATCATAAATTTCTGCGTTCCTTTTAAAAGACAAACCAATTCAATGAAAATTACAGAAAATCAACAAAAAGTTGGAACCTTTCAAAGGTAATGAAGGGAGTATTTATTTTTGAAAATGCTGTTAGTCACCATCTGCACAACTAACTAACTAGTCACAGGTTAGCAGGTCACAGGACAATACTACATAATATGTGACCTAATGTTAAGTATTATCGCACGTGAGTTTGCTAAATTTTATGTTCAAATCACAACATAATTTCTAGATAGAGTTTCCACTCATTCTGCTTATCAATTTTTTAAACTGTCATTTTCAAAATCAGATATTATTCGTGTACAAAAAATAGGGAACATCGTTTTTACCTCTTGTAATCCTTCTTTATAGAATTACTATAAATGCGGAAAAGAAATATATAAATCTCTGTATAATCCAAATATTTTGGAAACAAATTTTAAATGGAGTACAGGGCTTACCAAAACTCAATTCATTTCAAAAGATAAACTTTTAAATTTCCTAAATCACAGCGTCTTAAAAGGCAGCGTGAACCTCTTGTATCTGATTTAATTATATGTAGTTTTAATCTAAGTTCCATATTATTTTTTGTATCATTTTTAGTTATGCCAACATTTACTGTAACATTTCTATGTAAGATGCAATATTTTTCTAACTTGAATAAATGAATAATAATAATAATAATAATAATAATAATTTGTGCTTGGGGTCTACAAGATGACACTAGTATTTTCATATCTTAAGTTGCTAAATTTGATTTCTGAACGGTGACATGACTAATATGATGATTAGGATGAATTTAACATAAAGCTTCCAGTCATTTTACGCATTAGGGCTAGTCACAAGATAAGAGTAAAATTAAAATTTGAATTGATGGGATTTAAGAATTTTTGTTAAAAACAGCATATTTCTGGAAATGAAGAAAAGGATGAACGATAAGTGATAAGGAAAGTGGCTATCTTAACTGACATTTTAAGAAGGAGACGAATAATATAAATCTAACCACAATTTGAGCTGATGATGATCAATGAAGGCGATGATTGATGTCACATAATATATTTTCTAGAAATTAGAAGCATGCAAAATTGGTGATATGGTTAAACACACGACACTAAATGAAATAAAGGATTTGTGTAAGGTATTTAAAGTAGCCTTAACGAATTTGACCCGTGACGAGAGTGTCAAAAAACCAAGAAAGGAATTATATGATATTTCTGGAGAAAACAGAGAAAATTGAAAGGACAGAATTTCAAACAGAATTATTGTTGAATGGACTGTTGCAAGAATGGGAACGAAAGGGAATTCTCAAGTCATCCCTAATCACGAATTGAAACAACTATTAGAGTTCACTTGCATTTTATTTGTTGTAAAAACCTGCCCTAGAGGCCTACCAGACATATAGATAATTCATTGGGACAAAAGACTTGGCGGATTTTAGAAATCGAATATATTAGTAATCCTTTACAGATCTTTTGTTGATACGGTCCTTTTCATAGAAACTTGCACAATCCTGCATTGCTCTTGGCTTATGCAATATTTGTATTTGAATACTACGCATTTCTTATGGTGTCTTTTGATTCAGAATTAATGGATACGTTCCACCTCTCTTATTTAAAAACAGAGAGATCCAAAATTGGAAATTAAACCGCGTTAAGGTCAAACGTGACACATTAAATTTTATGATATAATGCGGTCCGCTTTGAAAATAATAAACACCCCAGAATGGATTGTATGTTGAGTATAATTCTGTTTTCAAATCAGCTTTGGAAATCCAAATATAAAGACAACTGCCATTGGTATTTTCCTCTGCTCTCAGCAAATGACGTCTTAAGTGGAATCGAAGATTTTATTATGGAAATTATTTCCGTGACATTCCAGTTGTGTCAGTGGAATTACAGAAAGTCAACGAATCACCATCTGATTTAGCCATACACGAACAGCAATATTTAAATCAAAATTTCAATTCGAAAAACAAACTCGAAGCACTACATTGCAAAACATGTCATACAACTGGAGTTTTGGAAACTTTGAAATTTGACAATTGTACGCATACGTATTCATGCTAATTTTGCTTTCTATACGAAACTTTTATAAGTTCAACGCAGAAATATCCTTTCAGTTTGTTAGACACGGGCAGTTAATCAAGGATTTTGGCAACCCAAGTATTGGTGGATTATGGGGTTATGGGACGGAAATGTGGGGTAAAAGAAAAAATCATTGTGTTTAATACAGGCAATTACAGCATGGAGTGTTCACAAGCAATGATAGTGGGCTTGGTAATGGAGAAAGCAAATGTGGCCAGCAAATACAGCTTTTCCTGCAGATATAGTACTATTTATCAATAATTTCTACAATTTAATGTTTTTATGCAGCAACTATCCTCATATCCACTACTAATCAAATAATCTATCACAAATATTTACATGGAATCTTGCAATGCAACAGTATAAGTTAAAATCAAATATAGTCAAGAGCTTTTGTGTAGTGCGCAGTATTTTTAGGTGGTAGTCCTAAAAATAATTAAGTGTCATATCGATTCCAGTACACAGCGATTGTTTGTGTGTTTTGTAATTCTCATTTTAATCGTGCCTCCGTAAGAGTATAATTAGGATTAATTAAGTAAAGAGCCTCGATACAACACGTTCGAACACTAAAAGCTGTAGTTTGAATTCACGATCTTCATCGGGATATTTGTATCTGGCTAATCTGCAATCATAACGTTATTGTGGCATTAGTTGCATTGGAAATGGTATACGGGGGAAAAATACACTTTAAAAGATTTCTATGCTTACTATTTATCTTGATTTTACAGGATCAGGTCCTCCACATTGAAGAAGATAATGACTATTTGCTAGAACAAATGTGCCCTTAAATGAAATGCCGTGGATCTGTATTCAAAACTTAGGAAAGATGTGAAAAACTACAGAAGGATAATAATAGATCTGCACTATTACCTATAACAAAATATCAAAAAATAAAATAAATTGAACGTTGTTGATGTCGTGAAAATTACAACTAATTATGTTTTGACGAGAAAGGTATGGAATATTACTTTAATTAAAAATCACTTAAAGCGTCCCACGGATGTGAAAGTGAGAGAGAAAGTCAATTCCGACTTTAGAGTAAGTGTTCGGAAATACGCCCAACCCCCTGTGGATATGCATTCCAAATGTATATCGAACGGCGTAATGAAAGATTCAAGGCAAGTAAATTTCACTGAATTTTAATAATACGCGTTTCACCTGTTCTGGTGCTTGGCTACCTACGAAATTAGAAATTTACTTCTGCAAAAATTTATAAACATTGAATATTGAGCTTTCGTACAAGTAAATTATTCTTTTGCTTTCAGAAATCGAGCAGTAGACTACCTACCCTTGAGGAAATGTAAACATAAACAAATCAAAATTTGAAAATGAATGAAAAACCGACCGTCTGACAGCATTAAACAAGATGCAGAAAAACCGTCGTAACCTTTTTAGTTCGCAAGTGGAACACACCAAGAATAAAAATTAAGCGGAATTGAAGCTCCATTTCAAAGCTTACAACTTGCATTCGTTTCCCGTTCCAAACTGCATAAAAGTTCCAAAATTGAAATGAAATTCATGAAATCATCATAAAATTCGCGTTCATGATACAACATAATATGGAGCATTAAGGCAGTGACCAAACAAATTTAAAATTGTCCTGCAATTCAAAAAATTGCGTTTGTACAAACTTATGATTGCTACGAATCCTATATATCGATAGAGCAAAAAAATTAAACTGAGTCGGGTCGAACCATATGACCAGAATATACGATCATCGAATTTTTTGGTTATATCTGAAACTAGAATTTATACTTTATTTGGTCTAGCCATTACAGCATAAAAACACTGTGGTGGTGAGGTTGGAGTGATAAGCCCTGGTTGGTCGTTTGAGTTACTTTAGCACCTGACTTTACTTTTTTTTCAACTCGTCATTTGTAGCAACAAACACAGGTTCTCTGTAATTTGGTGTCTCAGGCTATATGAATCCTTATTTCTGGTGTGAGTTGGATGGGGTTAGTTTCATCATAAATGATAATCTGCAATTTCATAAAATTCATAAGAAACAATTTATTTAAGATTCCAGTTGGTACAAAATTTGCAGAATTGTCAAATCGTTTATTTCCAATTTGGCGAGAGAAATGTATGTCTGGCATTTATGGAAAATATATACCTACTGCTGCTTTCATTTCGTTATTGAAAACACTGAACGAGATAACGAGGAAAGAAAGTTTGAAACTACTTATCAACGAATCCAAAATGATCAACTACCTATCATAGTAGTTCAGGAAGCACAAATAATCCAGTTTTACGCGACATGAATTCAATTGCCAATTCAATTCATTGCCCTGCAATTCAAATTCTTCTGTTAAGTTTATCTATATGTTTGTTATGTCATATCGAAAACAGCAAAAATATTTTTTCACTCTACGTTCTATATTAATTATGCAATTATATTGAACAACTTGCAATTTTCATTTCAGATGTATATTTCTTGCAACGAAATATGGGATTGGATTGGGTTATAATATATTTTGTGCGGCTTAAAATTGAGCCAACTACTTTAAACTTATCTTAACCAGCTAACCTACTTAACGCAAACACTGTTGTAAGTATTTGTACCTGCACTGTGCCGATGGTCTTTTAAAATTTAAACTGAAAACATATTTAGCGCAAAATTGAGAGCTACGTGATCGTTGAATTTTTCTGATTCTTCTACAGCACCAAGTTCCTTTTTTATTTCAAAAAATTATATATGCTAGTTATTACGCTGAGTGGTTGCCTCCTCAACATATTGTTGGTGAAGTAGAAAAATATTGCTGAAAAGACTGCTGCGGTAAATTTTAATTAAAGAAGCTAGTTTGTCACATTATAACAAGTTGAATATTTTACATTTCAGTTCTTTAGAAGGTTATGAAATATCACAGTTTGTTCATTCAAAATCAGTTCATTGATAATTAAAGAACTAAAAACTAAAATGCTAAAATTATAATAAAATATGAATCCCAAGCCAGGGCTAAGGTTCACTTAAGAATCAATGGAAAATATGAAACATCCATAGAAAAATTAGGTGTATTATAGCGAAACAAAATAGAAATTGATTCACAGCTGGTGAGCAATTGCAGGTGGGAAAATATTGGAAATAAAGTCGATCGGATGTGGGCTAATCCACAAAACTTGAAAGAATTGCAATGTAAGTTCTAGCGTTCCGAACTGCTTAAGAACTTCAAATTGAGTAACGTTCATGACACAACAGAAGCAGAATCCTGGTAACAATTACCCGAGTTTAGTGTAACGTGAATAGGTTAAAGATTGAATGTTTTCTACACTAAACTGGATTTAATGAACCAAACATGGGGAAAGACAGATTGAGCAAGTGAAGTCAAAATTTAGTTAAGTTGCAATGGAGAAAAGAAGCGCTTCATATTTCTAAATATTATATTTGGACTACTGACTTTACGATTACCTAAATGTCGCGGAGGAACTAACTCCGTTGTAAGTAATAATATAACATCAAGAATAAAATGTAAACGCTGTTGAAATCGTAAAACGTGCCATTTATTATGTTCTGACGAGAAAGGTATAGAAATTGACTTTATTTCAAATCTCATAAAACACAGAAACATGCAATGGAGCTCACAGTCAGTTCACCGAGCTTAGAATAAAAAATGTTTTGCAAAGCGCTTGCCGATTTTATTATGTTCTGACGAGAAAGGTATGGAAATTGACTTTATTTCAAATCACAGACACATGCAATGGAGCTCACAATCAGTTCACCGAGCTTAGAATAAAAAATGTTTCGCAAAGCGCTTGCCGATTTGTTTCTGTAATCCAAATCGATCCGTAGTCTTATTCACGGTAATAGAACACACATGCGCGAGAAAAAAGAACATCTTCCATCCCACGACACACTACATGACAAAATAAAAATTAAACGGAGTTCGGGGTGTACATTGCAATACCTGTGGTTTCTCATGTGATGTTAAATATTTCTACACGATAACAATATGATTATTGTGGATGATGACGACAGACAAATTTTCTTCAGAGCAGATATTTTTTATTGTTGATAAAAATATAACAGTATTTTATTTTTTTTAGTCAAGAAGATAACCGAAAAGTTTTGAAAGGAGGAAAGAAATACATAATATTTCTTGTGAAAACAGGGAAAGCTAGGATGAGAGAATAGAATTGGGTTTTATAATGTGGCACTAGTATTTTCACCTGTGAAGTGGTTGAATTTCATCTCTGAAGGATACCATGATAAATGTGGTGATGATTACGAATCCCAGATAAAACTTCCACTGACTCGGCTTTTCAATTTTCAAAATTATTTTACGATTTTTGAATGTATGCTTAAAAATATGATTTCCCTCGTAATTTGTCCACATTCCAGAAGCCAGTTTAAATTTTTAACGTTTTCAGAATTAGAAACGAAATTTTACTAAAAGAACACTGTTGGTAAGGCGGAAAAAGCTGTATAATTTTCCAGAGAGATTTCCTGTATAACTTGAGTTAGCAAACAATGTTTCTCACTTAATCTTAATCGGTATTTTTGGCATTAAGTTTCCCACTATCTATTCCAAATCCTTGTTTGGCTTTTTAAACGACCACGTGTAAATATTGAAAATAATTAAAAGTTATAAGTGGAATCTGAATTATGCATGTGTTCTTAAAGTGTGCGGTGATAAAAGAATGACTATGTGAATATGGTGAAGGTATATTTGACGCCTTAGTGCTTCAGTTTTCAAGTCTGCGGAATAAAATTCCAATTAAATTCATAATTCTGTTTAACTTACATTTGTATATATTTTATATTTGTCTATTTTAAGAAATGCAAATAAAAAAGGAAATCAGACCAACAATTATCGCTGAATAAACTTATCAAATTACTTGTAACTTCTTCACTGGTAAACAAACACACTAAATTTCTAATAACAAAATAATTTCGCCATTAACAATTTTCTACCGCAAAAATTTCTCGAAGAAGTGATGCGTTACGTATTTACACGATTTACGTTAGATCTGTTTTTATTGAAAAACAAAATACATCATAGCAATATGCATACAATGAACATGAATTGCTTATTTGTTCTCTACTTCCCGCTTCATAAATATATATACATCGTACACTATTTGGAAAAACGGAAAAGTATTTTTAGGCATCAGCCACAGGAAGTATTTACAAATTAAAACCAAAACAGTAAGATTTGAAGACAATAATGACCACATGAATATTTTATAAGGGTTTGCCTATGTGAATGGAGTTATACCTTATACTGCAAAACACTTAAATCAAAGGAATAAACCTTGCCTAGTTTTCAAATGCAGCTGCTTCAAGGCGTTTCAGTGGAATGAATATGCGGTTTATTGGTTGCTGAGCAGGATGATGACTTGGAAGGAGCAGAATCTGTATAAATGTAATACAAATACATTAAAATAATTTTTTATATGACGTTAAAACAAAACAGTTAATTTTTCGTAAAATTAACCCACCTGTGTTCTAATTTTGCCTCATTAGCTAATTATAACTGTAAGTTTTGTCTGACTTACATATCGTTCTTGACCGTGAGATATGACTAGTTAATATAACAGTTTTTACGGAACGGAACACGGAAATTGCTTGCTTCGCCCGATAATGTCAATATACCATAACTAAAGATTTTTTTGTAGGCATTTAAAAAATGCTACTTTGAAATGTTTATGAAGTAACGTAGTGCCTGCTCTGGTTGTCATCATAAAACCACATTTATTACATATTTTACATTGTTAGTTCCAAGAAAAATTATCTACGCTTAATGATATCTACGCTTAATTCATTATATAATAAGTGATTACAGCACTGGCAAATCAACAATTACAGTAAGATTTACATCTCTATCGGTAAGTCTTATCCTTTTAATAATAAACTGAATGCATGAATTGCGTTCTTGAATGTGGGCTTCCTACTTGTGACACCAAACTCGAGTTAAAGGTTTTGCTTTTAAAGTTATATGCGACACTAATTTGAATAAAAATTAAACGGTGTGGGGCTCATAATTCGACACTTCGTTTTGCTTTCTTGCTCTGCAACTCCAACTGTCTTCACTCACATTCACGAAAAATCATGGCGGATGCAGATTTACTGACCATTTGAGTTTGGGTAAGGTCAACTTTACTTTTCATTCTCACCAGGAGTTACAATTTACGAGTATCAACTACTAATATTCGATGGTGTTGGTATATATGATATTTTGATTTGCTAGCCATATGAATTATTTGCATTCTTTATTAACGCTTCTGCATTCGTTTACGGAGAGTGAGCAATCTCATTGCTAATACTAAGCATAATTCGGTTCCATAAGCCTGGTTGAAAATGAATCTTAACAAGCAATGAAAAAGACCGCAAATCTAAGAGTGCTAGAATCCAAACATGTGGAACATAAAAGATTAACGGAGTTTTAGTCAATCCAAGGACTGAATTCCAAGCTGATTATTAAAAGTGTGTTGTGAGGAGCGGGGCTCAAAAATTTGTGTTCACTCCAAGTTAATGAGTTCACGATATAACGCAGGATGGAAATGACTTGAACTGACCGGAGTTTCATGTTTGGCCAAAAATTAAAGAATTCTAGTTAAATTAAATTAGATTCATTGTAAGCTGCACAATCCAAATAAGATTAAATGAAAATTTTAATATAAAAATTTATCCTTTTATAAATACATTGGGACAAAAATGGCATCTAATATAAAGATTTTCAGTGACACCAAAAAATTCTTTCTTTTTAAGAATTAAATGGATGTTAGGTTTATTCTGACCCAGCATTCTGCATACTTGTGTGGTGGGTGTTGGGTAAATGCTTGTTTCGATAGAGGTGCCGATCTGTGCCGAAAACAACAACGTTGGGATATTGAGTTCCCTTCTCCACATATTTTCTAATTAAAAATATCGCGCATAAATGTGCAGTGTGTTTAAAGTTAATAATTTAACTTAATCTACACATATAACCAGTAAAAACATATTAGCTAATGCCTATAAATTGCTAGTAAGAAATTTATGTACGCAATAAAAAATTTCTAAACTTGTGTCGTGTAAAATAATTAGTGTATTTTCCATTTCACATTATAACTTTTCCACTTTATCACACACGCTTAAGATTCTACGTATTGCTATTGTGTATCATCTTGTTTTAAAAGATAATCTTATTATTCATAACTATCAAGCAAATAGTTTAACTTTAGATGTACCTTAGTGCATATTCTACTTAATTTTTTAGAGACCTTTCTTGTAGACTCGATTGCACACCTCCCTCAGAGAGATTTTGTGTTAAAAGAGGTGGCAGATAGCTTATTCGCTTTATAGGCAACTTACAATTTAGATGACTAGTGATATAAAATGGTCTAAAACACTAATACCTGTATAATACGAAAGTTAAAGGTTAGGAAATAAAATAAAATAAATATGTGCTCAGGTTTGGGAACATAATATTCCGATTCTAAACTCAAAGTACTCTACAGCAAAAAAGATGGGGGCTGGATTACCTGTAATGTTTCATAACCAAATATGCACAGAGTAAGCACTAAGCGGTGGTAGAGTTAATCAAATCATGGGCCAAAATAAATGACAAAGAATCCCCACTTGCCGGAAGAGATGATGTATTTATATAATGTTTTTGAACGGAAGCTAATAATCAGCTTTAGGGTTTGGTTTGACTGGAGAACTCATGTTTATATTGCACTGTGGAATGTGGAAATAAAACGGATGCTTTAATGAAGAAACAGCAAAGCAGATACGAAATTTCATGTTCCAAATACAAATACATGAACTTTAAAGTCACAACAAGTAGAGGCATGTTATGTGAGCGTGAGCATTATTATTCCACCATGTCACCATTATTTTCAAAATATCTTGATAATTACAAAAAAACTATGTAAATAAGTTATTTTTTAAGGAATAACTATTTATATTTACGAATTTTATTTAATTCGATACGCATAAATTTTTAGCTTATATTCATTTTCGAGAAAGCTGTAAAACAACACCTTACTATACCCATACAAATGAATTAAAATTCAAGCGAATTGTCAGGAAAGAGAGAAATTTATAGTTTTCCAGAGAAAAGATTGTGAAAATCCACCCACCCAGGATACAGTAAACGATGTCATTCCCTACAACGATTGAAATTGAAACTATGCGAAGCATGAAAATTCAAAAACAAAAGTATTACGTCACCCCAAAAAATGCGAATTAAACGTGTCCTTTACATATTTAAAAAATTCTTGCACAAGACAAAACCTGACACAGATTTCCGGCTAAATAAGCCTCATGAACACTAACAAAAATTTGGTCGGAGCTTCCGGTGGATTTCCAAATGTGTGTGTCGATTGATAATTTTGAAACTATGGTACTCGAATTATCGACTTGCCTTCAGCCAAATCCCGAATTAAATTAAAATCGGTTGAGCGTGGGGCATTGTGCTTTTGTGGTCCAAAATACTGAACGGGTGATAAACTTTCATTTGAGTTGTATGTTTGGCGCTTCTGGATTGGTGGAATGAGCAGTTTAACTGTTTAGCTGGAACTTCTAATGGAGGAAAGCAATTGGGGAACTGGTAATCTGACAAAATCAAGTTTCGCGGGCGCAGCTGTAGCCGAGCGGGGAGGATTTCTGGTTTTTCGGAAATTGGAATTAGAGGTTGGATTTTTCTCGATGGAACTGGGAAGTCGAACGATGTCATGCTAAATTATGATAAATTATCATTAACAGTGGATAACTGATAGTAATTGATAATTAATAGAATGTTAACTTGTGAGCTTCGGTTCACTTGTCAGCAAAAGCAGCAAAAGGCTCTCTCTGTCACAGTGCATTCACAAGCAACTCCAGGTCTTACATCAATAATATCAAATATTAGTTGATATTTGTGCTATATAACTTAAAAAGTCAAAGGAAACTGTAATTTTGAAATGCATCCAATTACTTTTTTATATATGTATACCTATTTAATTCATCATGCTGAACATTAAAATGTATTAATTGAAGAGATATTAATTGATTACTTTTTAATAAATGCAAGTTTGTATTTGACATGATATATTGCATTCGTATACTAATTTTCCAAGTAGCTGGACGAATTTCAAAAATATAGTTTCCTATCAATTATTGTGCTGTATAGTCCTAATAACTAGTGCCGAATAGTTATTATTCAATATTGGGATTAGTGTTCAGCATTGAATATATTTTGAACGCGGAACCAAAGTATAGCAAAGTCAAGCGAACCTGTGTTCGGTTCGTGCCATAATGGTAATTCATGCAAATAATACCCAGCACTGATTTGAATGTTTTACAAATTTAACTGTAGCGACAAAACGGTTGAGAGTTGCGTCGTATAATTTAAAATTTAGAGGTTTTCGATGATGCCCTATTCAACAAAAAAAGAATTATTCAAATCGCTTGACGGCAGAAGTGGGTAAACCCATTGTTAGTAATAAGTGTTTTTTGTTGTTCTTGTGGAATCTGGCGTTTGGCTTTCTCTACTTTCTCCACCAATATTTATTTTTGCTTGGTCGCAATCTTGCTTGGCTAGAAATGAGGCAGGGGAACAGTTCAAAGAGAAAACACACTTCCTTCTCTCCAATGGATAAAATAGCTTCACTTTCTTTTACTTACTCCATTTTTTAAACCTCCGTTAAACTTTGAATACAGACGAAAGCAAAAGAGTATTTTTCTTTCTCCGGACTATTCATTTAGGAAATTTATGTCAATTGTTTGAATATGTGTGTTCTCTCCACCTTTCTTAGATTTGTTTAGGAAATGCTGAGAATAAAAAATATTCGGCGTTAAGGCTAGCCCTGTGGCACTTATTTTTATAGCTACCATGTGAACAGTTTTGACTCCCATTGAGGAAGCAAAGTTAAAACAGAATTAAGGCAGCAATGACCGCAGTTTTGTGAGTGGATAAGCACTCACAAACGCGAGTCATTTCCACTTCTAAATTATTATTATTATCATTAAGTTTTTATTGCAGATTACGGTTGAAAAATAACAAACTGAATCCATATAGTTATGATATAAAAATATAAGGGTTAAATCTTGTCAATTTAAAAATCTACATTATTTAACAAAGTATACAATAGTCTTATCGTTTAATGTAATTTAAACACAACTTTTAAAAGGTTCCAGTGACATGATACACTTTTTTTATAAAGGAAACTTAACACATTTAAAAAAACAACAACAAATGCTGAACAATTTGATGGAGAAGATAACGGCTGTCATCTGGTTCCTCACGACAGAGCTTGGGATAAGGGAAAAAACCCACTACGATAATTGTAAAAAAAAACATGTTACACTTTCATATTTAAAAAGACGAAAAAAAACCTTATCCAGTAGAAACTTGAGTTTCTACTCCATTTGGCCAGCTCTGTCCTTCGTCATAGATAAAAGCTAAAAAATGAAAGAAAACAAAACAACTTCAGTGCATAATATACCAGCAAATTACACAGACCTCACCATAATTAGGGGCATCATAGTCACTACTGTCGGTCAAATAATTATCCAGTACATTTGTAACTTTGACAAAACATTAGCTGTGGCCACAATGCAATATAGCCATAACCATAAATAAAGACCCAAGACTGGCTGATTGCATAACACTAAGGTTCTAGGAATAAGTCTATAAACCTAAAATGGATATTATTATAACTCCGAGTTGAACACGTGCAAGAGGTCAAACTTGTCAGTTTCATGAGTCGAGCTAAGCAGGTCTCTCCAGGACTGATAGAGTGACGAATCGACTAGCATTCTAGAGTTAAAAATCGCTGTTAAAATTGGGTTTTTGGAAACACTTAGGTGGCGTAAGATCGTAGTAATCCTTCGCCTTCTACACCATGAACAAAAACATAGTGCTGGCACTTTGTCGTCTACTATAACCAAACAATATACGGAATGCATCATTATAGGCTACCTGTACAGATTTGATACCCATTTAACTAGTGGGCACCAAAGACTCCTACGGTATATATTGCTAAAAACATGTTAAATATATATTTCTTCACATATAGGCTGCACGATCTAAATCTAGATGCAACTAGATTTATATTTGCGTAAACTTCGCATCGACGTTTTTTAATTTTTTCAGAATCTCGACCCCTACAGTTTATCATATATCCTAAATATTTAACAGAGTCTGCCCACTGTATGATTTTTCCACAAGTCTTCACTACTGGTCTGAGGTAGTCTATTTGTGCGGGAATGAAGCACTGGCAGTAGGTTTTGACTGGATTGAACTTTATATTATGTTCAGCTGCATATTTTTCACATATCTTAATCAAAGTTTGAAGCGCTGCAATGAATGTAGTCATTAAACAATAGTCGTCTGCATATGCAATGTACTTACATGTATGTATGTATGTATGTAATTTGGGAAGGAACAGCTGACATGGTGTTAGTCAGTGCCACTATGTAATTACATACATATGACCCAACACGGCAGCCTATGCCAGATTTATGGAGCTCTTCGCAGAGAGCATCCATGTAAACTGAATAGAAGATTGCGCTGTTTATTATTATCCGTAAACAGGCAGCAAAACCTTAAGAATCAGGTATCAATATCTCATTTGTGGGTTGCGACACTGCTAGCAATTGCTAATTCACAGGTTCTTTTTTCTTTTTAGCGACGCGTCAGCTCAATAACGAATCAGAATATCTGAGTCTGGTGGTTATGATTTTTTGATTTGCGCGTAGTCGCTCGCGGTATATTATTGTTAGTTTTTGTTGAATGGACTGTGCTTAAATTGGAATGAAAGGGGATTCTCTTAAGTCATGCTTGCAAATCCTTTGGAATCTTAAACTACTAAATACTAAGAATATTAAAAATGTAATAAATTTCAGCAAATACCGCTTGCAACTTCGATATCTATCGCATGTGGATAAACCAAGAACAAACCCCACGAAATATATATATCTTTCATCTCATTGCATCCCACATAATAAAAATAAAATTTAGACGGAGTTTAAGGTCTACATTGTAATACCTGTGTTTTCTCATTTGTATTTAAATATTTCTAAACGACAACTATATGAGTATCGACAGATAACATTTTTATCAGAGCAGATATTCTTATCTTTAAAAAATTGCCTAATTTTTAGCAAAAGTCTACTCCACAAAATAAAGCAGGTTGGGACTGTTAACAGGTGGCACTAAGGGCAACGGATAAGTTCACCCAGAGTGACAGGACTAAATAAGACATGGTAAAACCCGCGGGTTTCTACACTAAAACCCGTGGGTACGGGTATTAACGGGTTTAAATGGGTAATGGGTTTTAATGGGTTTTCGATTATTGCCCATTTGCTTATATAGGGGGAC
>JAQIXW010002179.1:0-16361 GCA_034700685.1 Willowsia buskii | reverse complement strand
CTTTTATCTCACATGAGAATGCAGTACGACTGACGGTGAATGGAAACAGTGTATCAATATGATAGATGACAAGAGATCCTAACCATGAACATTTATTTGCTTTAAATGTCATATAAATAAGATGTAAAAATATACATAGTATTTTATATGTTCAGTTTTGTCATAATGTCTGGGTACATGTCGTTAGTTGATGTGTTGAAACTCAAAAATTGTATCCTGTATTACCAGCATATAATGTGCATACATACTTGCATAAATTTTGAATAATACCCTGTTTAAGGTTTCAAAGTGGTTCTTTCATCCCTGTCCTTCTTCAAATAAAATATGTTTTTACTAGTTCATACTGCATGAAAAACTGGTGGTTTTGCTTCAGAGCATACGGTGACTCATCGGTATTCATTGCTGTTAACTTGCAGGCTGGAATGAGGTCAAAAGATAACTGAACTGGCCAAATTTCCAGGACATTATGTAGGTAGGTCCGATATGTTTACTCGTATTGTCATTGTCATCATCAACTCGAATTGAAAAATGTGAGTGTTTATAAGTCGTCATCAAAAGTCAAAGCCATTCATTCTCGTTTAAATTTGAAAAATGGTTGAAAATACGACAAATCTCTTTCTGTTTGATTAGCAATAGACAAAATACTATGAGCACTTATACCCAAGAAATAACAGAACTGTTTTGTTTCTTCGTCCTTGTTTTGGCATTTTGAAAGTTGTCAACAGAAATGTTTGAGGAAATAAAAGGAGCGCAAGCCGCTTCGGCTTTGTTCATATTCTGGCAAGCTGACGGCAAAGCATAAAGGAGCTTTAGCAAGTCAACTTATCTTTGTGCCATTTCTCAAAATGTTGTAAAAGGACATCATTCCCAAAAAAGGAGACAGAGAGAGAGGCAGTTCGTCAAAGATTAAAGTGATGAAGGGAAATGTTTTACAAAACGATAATGCTGCGGTTTCAGAGTGGTACCACCGTCAGAATGATGACGATCACAATGAGACCATTATAACCCGTGAATACGAATACATACAAGTACTTGAATGAATATGAAGCCTTAAATTCACATGAATATATAACCTTATTTCAAGAAAGTAGATGCATACTGCATTACCCCAGTATAATATAGTTTGGCAATAAACGGGTTACAGAGGTGTATACCTATGCACATAATATTATGAAGGCAGTTACCCCTCCTCTCCAAAATGTTTTAAAAAGAGATGTAGAGTAGTAGAGATAAGCTGCCATTCTTTTTACACTCTCTCAACCAAAGCATCATACATGTACCCGGTTTTCTCCTTTCTCTTTTCGCTAATGTTCCATATATTACAGTTATCGTTATAAAAAGGCGAAATTGGAAACAATATATAAAAATAGAGCCAACTCCGCTCCGCAGAGTCATCATCCTGGCAGAAGAAAGGAATACTCATCTCATCATAACATAATCATCATATTACATTATCTTCCGCCGGAATCATAAACCTGTGAGTGAATAACTGACTGACTGAGTGAATATGAACAAAAAAATGATAGTACCATGATCATGAATGTTGTATTTTGTGGTGAATTCGCGTTCCCAGAGGATTAAAATGTAATATTATTGCCGTAATATGTACACATGAATGCAACCCACACATGGACATTTTTTGTAGCTACATTATATATCTTTTATCTTACTCTTTGTAATTTTTTTTTCTCCGTACGCCCATTTCCACAATCATAAAACCTGTTCTTACTTATATAATATATATTTATTTCTACTCACAAAATAAATGTGAATTCAACGAAAGCAAGTCTAATTCCTTGTGAATGAGGTTTGAGGAGACCAACAGAGGATATGAGTCTACAATCTTGGCGATAGAATTCGAGCAGTGCGGATACCAAACATAATGGAAGTAGTACAAGCGACGGTTTTGTTATTGCTGGATTCCTAAATACAATACCGTCTTCTTGAATGATGTGTGCAGCCAACAAGAAACATCTATATTTCTTGTCAAGTATACGTCTAAATTGTACATTTTTACTGGGTCAATTCATTAATTTCCAGTTCCTGTGAGTGTAAGATATGTATAGCAATGACTTACGAGAAAGTCGTTAGAGAATCGTTCTAAACGGCAATTCATCTAATGGTCAAGCAAATGCCAAAGTGAAGCCCAAACTATTTTTTTTAAATTGTTATATAATTACCCCTTTAGACAGACGTATAAAAACCATAATACATATACATACAATTATTATATGCTTCATGTACTACTTCTTACAAACCCATATATAACTGTAATACCTTCTCCAGTACTGTTGTTATATTATATAAATTTGCTGAGACAGCATGCATTCACAAAACTAAACCTTTCAAAAAACTAAAGGAAACGGTGATACTAGACAAAGAGTCTTCATTTTTTGTTACATGATCATCATATTCACTCGTTTACTTCAACGAACGAGAAGAGTATTGTGAGCAAAAAAAGGAGAAGAGAAAAAACACATTCCACAACAGTCGTCTCAGCTAACGTTGTCCTGTGCTGTATGGAAACTCACAAAAACATTTTCATCTGCCATGGACTTTCTTTTTCTTATAGTAGGATCAGGTTTTCTCCGGAAAAGAACTAGAATCTGAGAACGTCACCAGTTCTTTCCCATTTATAGGCTGCCTGTACTAAATTGCTTTGAAATGTAAGTCAACTCAGTTTAGCTCTTTATCAAAGGGAGGGAAAAAGTGGCCGATGGTCATCAAGTATGGGTTTGTTTTCGTTACGACTCGTAAATAGAAATATCAAATAGAAACGTACGAGGTAAGGCAAGTGTGGATAACATGCCATTGCACTCTCTTATACGTTTTCATAACGATTGTATTCAATAGTAGTACACGTATGTACGTATTGAATATTTTCAGCAATATTGTTCTCAGAACCGTAACGTAGAGTTTTCTGTTTTAAGTTGAGTTTATTTGCAATTACATGATTTCGCAAGAAGTTTCGCAGACTTTTAACGGGTTTTAAACCAGATAGATCAAAGCAATAAGCCTCACAGGGAGTAAGCATTTCTACTTGCTAGCACCCAAGTTGAATGTCTCAATAAACTTTATGAGATAAAATTGAGCATAATTTTTGTTTTCCACGCTACGACATATTTGCAACTTATCATCATCGCTTCCACTACAAGTTTGGTTTGAGTGAAAAGTAAAAATAAACTTTTATCTCTCTCCTTCACTGAAAGAATTTCCGTTCGGTCGATTTAAACGAATTCTGGTGGGCATTGTTAGTGGCACGCACAATGGAAGCTGAGGGAGAAGACATAATGTGAGTCGCTTCCTGCACATACATGATGCCTGCTTTAGAAAGCATCCGTTAGGGTCAGTCATATACAAAAAGGGAGTAAACGTCGCATACTGCTTGAAATTGGAAAAGTTTTTAGGCGCCAGGCGGATGGAAACATTACGGCCTATTTTACCTCTTTCCCACATCCATAATATACAAATTCCTTATCATATCACATCAATTCTATCGCTACAATTCTATCTCTTCTTTCTCTCTTTCCTCTACTCAAAGTACATGCTAGAGCTAAGGTTTCCCTCTAGCTCGTAAATTAAAGCAAAAACATTTCCTGGAATTTTAGTTGCTGTTGGTAGATTCTGCGATGCTTAACAAAGCAGATAACACGGTGGGGAAAGGAGTGGCTCCGTTTTTAGAAAGTAGGAGGATATTCACACACGATGGAGATACACGCATGTTAACTGATAAAAGTAGTGGAAAATTTTTCTACAGATTTAGAAAAGTTTTTAAACGCTCAGAGACGTCAGCGGTGCCCCGAGACATTATAGAACATGTTGTATGATATGAATAGAAAACAGAGACAGGACAATAATTGTTGTATCTACATAGCGAGAAAAATATGTACATACAACGAGCAAGGTACAATACAGCTTATTTATTCCTTTTGCTGAAAAGTAGAAGCAAGCAAAAACGATAAAATCCTTTATCCGAGCAAAATGCTGCTGAGATGCGTCAAGAAGCTTTGTCTGTGGAAGGATGCCTACGTAATAGATAGTTGTGCATTATTGCATTTGACAAAATCATATAATGATGATAAAAAACTGCCAGTTGAACAGTTGCAATTTCTGATCCTCTCATCATGATTGCTAAGCATGTAAGCGTTTGCACTTTTGTGTGTGTCCTCGCCTCGTGCTACTGATATGCCTTCATCTGCCTGCTGCCAGCGAAGAGATACTGCTTCTGCACAAAGCAAACCGCATAATATTCTTTTGTTGACGAGAGGTAATATCTTTACCACACAATGGAAAATCACACTTGATCTCCTTGCTTTCCTTCTGCTCGTTGTTATCGTTCTAATATTTATTGAATCAAATATATAAAATGTATGTTTCGTCGA
This sequence comes from Willowsia buskii, assembly GCA_034700685.1. Classification (NCBI taxonomy): domain Eukaryota; kingdom Metazoa; phylum Arthropoda; class Collembola; order Entomobryomorpha; family Entomobryidae; genus Willowsia; species Willowsia buskii. Next base: position 11,979 of record JAQIXW010002179.1, on the reverse strand, counting down.
GATTGCCTAGTATATATCTTAGATAGGAATCATGTTCTTGCAATTTGAGATATATTCAAATAAGTTCAAAGAGAATCCACTGACGATAAAAGCGACTATAAATAATTACGACAGGAGAAAAGGAAGTCACAGCATGACGTGCTTTTTGATGACGTCAAGTCCACCAGGTAAAATGGCAACAAATGCATGAGAACAATGGGGATGATCATGATCATATTGTTGCACCATTTTTGCGCAGACTTCGATCGACATGTTTTCAACGTATCATATTTCCTTCGTTTCATATTATATCTGTACGTCAATTTTCATGACGGAGTATCTTCAACAAATTGTGGTGTATGTAGTTTATGAACATGAGTGGAAAAATATTACGACATTTTAAGACTGAAGAGTTTCTTATGACAAAATCATTAATGTGCACAAATATAGAAATACAACATAAGCATAATGTGAAGTATTACAAAAAAAGAGAGAAAAATATGTTTGACATACCACCATCTGGTAAATCGCTTCCACTATATTGTACATTTCATCTCTGGTAATGTAGCCGTCATTGTCAACGTCATATAAGCGGAATGCCCCTGGAAAGAAGAAGAATGAATAATAATTTCAGTTCAACAAAAGAATGGAACATTTTGGTTGAAATAGTGCTTTATGAACGTACCCCCATGCACTACTGAGAGATTATTTGTTTTTGAAAAGTTAAAATAAATTAGCCCAACAAAGTTCATAATGTGTGCAAGTTTATATCTGGCAATCGAATAAAGGATTGTGGAAATGTACTGCACATTTTTTGTATACATTACACAGACTACAACTACAACACATTAAAACCAAGAAACCCATACAAGAGCGATGAGTCCCAATCGACACAAAGTATGAAACATTTATCATTCCTCATGTGTAATAAATCGTACGAGGAGGTGAAAGAGAGAAGATGGAAAAGGTAATGGCAGTTCGGTGATGAAATGGAGTGGACTTAAGGGTGTTCCTTGGGTAATCTAGCGATACAAGCACAAACATTTACTGGGTCCAATATTATGTTCAGAACTGAAATGCGGAACCTATATAGTTCTGTTGCGTAATGGGATGGTGTTCTCTCCTCCCAGTAAGCAGTATATGCTTGCATTATATAAACAGCTTCCCCAGGTTTTCCGTGTGGGTCCGAATAACAAAAAATATAGGTCCAGACTCCAAACAAAAAACAAAGCAAATACACAGACACATATTTTACCAAGAAAAAATCTCACTTACATTGGAGTTTCTCGTCCAGATTTCCTCTTGACGTTATTGAAAGAGCCCGGATGAATTCTTCAAATTCTATTGCTCCATCCTATCAGTACACAACATGAAAATAGAAAATATGATTAAACAAATAATGGAACTAGAGAATTGTCACACAGTTAGTCAGGTTCTTTCAGTGAATGCGGGAAAAGGTAACTCTCCTGGTAAAGGTTGACATGCATACAAAACGAAATGAGGGATGTGCATAATGCATTGTGCTTTTATTAGGTAGCAAGACACCTACAGAGATATCGTCACGCTCTTTTGTGTTCTGGCTCTATTTGAAGGAAACACATCTCTTCTACCTGTCAATGTACATTCACAAAACTATTGAATGTTGTGAACGAAATGGGGGTGAAAAATAAAGAAAAATGGAGTTAATCAAAGTAGAAGGATGCGATGGGGAAAAGAACGCTTTCGTCAGGAAAATCAAATGAGATGAACCGAATTTCGTCAGTAAAATAGTCACAGTGGTACATAGGTATACAGACAAGATACATATTAGGAGACTATTATTTTCAAATAATACATTATAAGCAAAATTGGAAAACTAAACTATATGGGAAAGGGCAATACAGAGTACAAATATGTATTTGTTATAGGTATTATCACACTGTAAAAGAAAAAGAAAGTATTAAGCGAAAATGTATTCCCTTTTTTGCTCCACTTTATATATAAGTTTTTGTGTATTTACTCTTTCTTATGGACTGACTCAATTCCAGATAAAATTGCGGAACACACTCAGCTTTCTCTTCATGGTAAAGTGAAGTGGAAGCACACAGCATCAGACAGAGAATAAGAGCTGGTGAGGCTATACTCTATATAAACATGTAGGTAGTCGGTTGGTAAATCCTCTTTCAATCAACTTTTGTGAATACCTATACTCACTCCAATATACGGTACTATAGCTCACTAGGGTAGTATATTTATTTTTTCTAACTGGTTTATTACACTTGAAAGGTAAGCCGAACTCCATACAAACAAATATAAACAGAAGAAGAGGCTTACTATCACTGAAATTTGGGGTACTACCACTTCTCAGCTTGCCTTGACTTTCTTTTGCACATCCTGAGTAGGGGAAAGGTAAAAAGAAAGAAAACCTTTTAGGATTCACTGCAAACCATACTTATGTGCTATAGTTTCATGCAAAGTAGTGTGGGGAATAGAGGAGAACACAGCGCATTGGTAAGAGTAATATCTGTCAAGGATGAGGCGAAGTAATCCAAAAAGTAAAGAAAATTGCAATTATCTTCAAAATGCACAGAGAGAAAGTGAAAAAGGGCAGGAGGGATGATTGTAACGAAAAAAACAACTTATTCTTACGTTATTTTCATCGAATACTCGAAAGACCAGGGAAGCAAACTTGCTTGGGTCTCCTTGTGGGAAGAACTGCTTGTAAATTTTTATAAAACCCTAAAAAAATCATACAAATAGATAGGCATTTTCATGAGTACTTGCAACTCATCAGCATTCAAGGGATACATATATAAACTCCAAACGACAAATATAGTATATGTTAGAATGCCATATATTATTGCAATATTTTCATATGAATTTCTCACACCAAGGAAAGTTTAGTCAGACATGTATAGCTGTTAGATATATATGTAGTGCAAACGTGACTTTATGTGATTGATAACGCCGTTTGAATGTGCACATAAAGTTCATATGAAGGTTAGATCGAATATTAACTACAAGTCAGAAGATTTTAAATGTGGGTTGGAAGTTTCTGTCCTTTGTGTGTATATACATACCTTTATGAGTGCATATAGTAGGACCACAACCGTATATAACTTGAATATCCTCTTTACGAGTCTGATTTTTATTTGTCTACCACTTGACGCGTAGAAATTAGATGGATGAACACGTACGCTCTACATTATGCAATGTTAAGTGCACTACAAACAAGGTTTTTTGAATGAAGGTGAAGGTTTCATTTCCTGAAGCGGTAACGGGTAGTAAACGACCCAATTTTAAAAGTAATTCACGTGGTAGATGAATGGGCTAGAGAACCACTTTCAAATTTCTTCGACAAGATAGTAAATAAGGAAAATTCATGAAATGGACCACTGATGTAGGTATTTCTTGTTCATGATGACATTACATACAATCTACAATCTAGGCTGTACGTAAATTAGTAATAGTTTATTTCCAAAAGAATGTGTGGCCTTAAGTTGAATGGGTTGTACAAGTTTCACTTACGATACCCAAGGTGGAAGAAAGTATTGAGATGCTATGAAGATGATGAGGCGAATGCGCTCAGTGTAATAACGAGCTTACCGCTTATCGTTTGTGTTGATCTTCCAAGTTTGTCTCTGGAGAAGGTAGTAACTATTTAATCATGTGTATATCCATAATACACAACTTTAGTACGTTAAGTAGCTTAGGATGAAAAGCAATCGAATCAAACATAGGTGCATATACAGTGTACGGATATTGTATGTATGTAATATTATGTTGATTTTGGAGTTTACCGTTAAATGTGTACATACTTATTCTCCTGGCCGCTCATTTTTGCCAGTCTCTATGCTTTTTTGGATCACCTAATAAGGTTAATGGATCCTGCTACAGATCTGATAAAGACAGAAAGAAAACCCATAAGGGACATAGAAATTGTCTTCTCATCTGCTGACTCAAACTAGCCAGATGCTATTCCAAGTAGTTAAACAAGCACATCTTCTGTATGAGTAAACTATCACAATCGTAATACCTCTAAACTCATCACATCAAAAACCAACTTATACCTATAACAGCTATGTATACATGTGGTAGCATTGTCTGTCGCGTACACTCCTCCTTGCTTTCTCCAAAACTTTTTTCCCTTCCAACTGACAATGGCACATCTTTTGTATATGTGAATTGAGAGCCACTGTAACAATCTTTTTTCTGTATTAATCCTTTCTGGGATACAAATAACCTTTCTGTGTAAAGGTAAAAAAGACGTAGTAATCATCGTTGTTGTGGCGTGGTTTTTTCCTTATAATATATATTAAGAATTTATCCGTTATGTTTGTAAAAATACTAGGAATTACACTAAAACTTACCTGTTCGGTTAATAGTCCGTTGGGACAATCTTTCAGAAAACCTTTGTGCCTGTTGGGAACACAATCAAAACCCATATTATTAGCTCTTTGCGTCTTTCCCAGTTCATATAGTAAGGAGGATAAACGAGTAAGTATAGTTGTTTACTTGGCGTACTCTTTCAAATAATAACTTATCATTAATTTTACATAAACCATAATTCGTTACATAATACTTTGCAAACATGAACTAAACGTAAATAATTCTTGATCTTGCCTTACAAAGTGGTTGAATTTTTACTGTGATTTACAAAACTACAAAAAAAATTCGGTTACTCCTATTTCCAATGTATTTTAATTTTACTCACCATTGTCGAATCTCCTTTTCGGTGACTGATTCCAGGAATGCACAAATTAATTTAAAAAAGATTGTAATCTTTACTAATATAAGATCAATACTATATAGCATAATATAATATAATCATATAACATATACTTATCAATATTATATATTATTATGCATACAAGTCACATGTCTCAACACGACTTCAAGAATATAAATAACTTTCTTTCAAAATTATTAAGCCCGTTCCCAATAATCGCAGTTGGGACATGATTACTTATATGCACTGCTCGTATCAGACCAACTCGCCCTGTATGAAAAATATTATAAGATTAGAATGTAACTATGTAGTTTTCTTTCATTCTAGTACGCAGCGAATCCAAGTAGATAGAAATGAAAAAAAAATGTTGTAACTCCTTAAATTAATTAGTACTCAACACAAGCAGTCTTCATATTATGGGTTACGAAATTTACGTTCAGATGAAACGAAATAGAGAAAAAATCAATTAGACGGCTTCACCTTCCCTTTTTCCTCTTTAATATAAGAAAATTCTTTTCATGTGGTTTCATAATCGTATATGAACCATATTTTTTAGAATTTACTTTCAATGAAATCTTTTTAACAGTATGGTAAGCTATGGTTCAATCCCACAACAAGAAGAAATGAACATTCACATACTTTTGAAAAGAAAGCCTACACAACCTTTTTGGTGAAAGCATCATTATTGTCATTCTTCAGCTCACTACGTCTGCTTTTATGCTGATATCATATGAATAATAGGAAATATTACACTTTTGTAAACATAAATCATTCCTGGGACGTACTGATAAGGTACAGCAAAAGGACGCAATGGGATGTTGATGACCAGCATCCTTGCTGGTACTCTACGAGTAAAAGAACGTTTCCTGTCCGTGTACAGAAATTTTATGGAAAACTTTACACATTTACATTCACACATACCTACTTTGACATCCTCCTACATTACAAATATTATTGCAGCATTTTACAATGTGCGCTTTCAAAAGTACTGAAAATAAGGACACATCTTTGCAAATATATAGACCTCGTAATCATATACAAGAATACATACATATGCATATAAGCAGGCATAGATGCTAACAAGTTGTTCTTCATTTCACGCTTGATTGAAAAATATCAAAACAACGACGCAGACAGGATTTTGTGCAAAGTCTTATTATGGACGACGCTGCTCGTTCGTTGGAGTACTTTGTTAGGTAAGCAAACTCGAAAACCCAGTAGAAGTCTAACCAGTAGCCATCATAAGCAAGTAGTTAAGAATTTCTAGGATAGAATAGCTTTCTCCGAGAGAATGAATGTTTATACGAGACTCGTTTAAGCTAGTTGATTTTGTTTGCATTTTGCATCACTCAACCAGCTTCATGAGGTTAAAACTGGAGTTCAACAGGCAAACTCAGTCTCAGATTTTCATATTTTAGTGTACGGCAAACGCAAGGTACATTTTAATTTGACTTAGAAGCACAAAAAGCATTAACCATATAATAGCTCTTAGCGCTTCCACTTTCCTTCCTTAGTCCCATTATTTAAGGTATTCTATACATAGGTAAACGTGGAGTTGCTAGTAATAGCAAACAAAGGAAAACAAACTGGGATAAATGGAGCACATTCATAAGGAAAGCACTTTGTATGTGATGCATGCATTTTATAGGTTTCAATATTCCATAAACAGTTCTGAATATGTAGTTCAACATTTTTATACATACGCACGCAATTCTTAGATTCTTTAAGCATTATCCAATGCAATCTTTGTAGTTAAAAATTTTTTAAATTCTTATCGCTTAGCAGATCTCGGTGATTTTCCATTTAAATTCCTTTCTTTTCACTTAACACAATTTCCCGTAAATTGCATTTTCGAGACTTTGAGAAAAGGAAATATTTTGTGAGTGTGATAGATGATATTAACGCTAACGTACGGGTTTTAAAGGAACAACGCATTTACTTTAGGATCAATACTCAATAAGCTACAATATCCTGATTAAAGGACATACGTTATAAAGGAGGAAAAATGTAGTCGCGAGAGAGAAGGAAGCAAGTTATTTTTGCAACGTTTGTGTTTCATCTCACTGACAAAGACGACAACTTCTTTCTCCTCACACAGCTCTCATTGCATATGTATAGAGCCCATTCAACCATATTAAAAGGTATCATGAGAATGGCTCGAGATAGAAATAAGAAGGAAAGTGGAAAGCGTTGTAAGTTAAAGTCAAGTCACATATCGGATAAGACAACATCATGAAGAAGTCAAGTAACAGATCCTCAAAGACAACTTTAGAACTTGAAGAAAACGCATCAGCAGATTACCGTGCTACATTTAGAACAATTTTTTAGAAGTTCCAAAAGCTTAGAAAAATAGGAAAAGTATGAAGGGAAAACGGGGAAAGTAAAGGGAAAGCGTTTGTATGGATGAGAGCTAAAAAATCTCTTTCCAACTCTCCATAATATCCTATAATACATTTTCGTGTCCAGATTCTTGACAGAATTTATTCTGACGAAGACTTTCTTGTTACCTGAAGGAAAGGTAAAAAAACCTGGCAATATTTTTAAAATCAGAAATTTTGTCAATAAACGTAATTATTGGTAAATTAAGTTTGTATTGTTTATTACATTACACTGTTATTAAATCTTATAATTTAAGTTGTAAACATGTCCCAATATAGAATTTAAAATTCAACTTTGTCGAGATGAAGTATTCAGGGGGATTCCTTATTAGGGAAAAACTACTACGATTGGAAATATTTATTGTACAAGCAAATGGGCAATTGTTATAAACTATCTTGGAAGGTTTCAAACTGTACAAAGTCAGTTTTCCTTTTGACAAAGCACCCGAGTGCTACATTTTTTACACACGTATACTCTACTTACTATTTACGGTGTACTGTCATCGTGTTGAATGGTCTAAACCAGTCCAAACCGTCATTATGAACTATCTAGAAGTACCACTATATACAGAAACGCCTATGGAAGAGTAAGAGAAAGTGGGTTGGATATGTACACTATTAGCACTACTAAAGCTGCTGTTATTTTTGTAGTTCCAGCTTCACTGGAACACTAAAGTGGAAGAATGAAAATGTGTACTGTTTTCCTTCACGGGAAATGTCGTGAATGTCTAGAAAACGAACATTATATGATAAGTTAGTCAGAGAGCTTATATGCTTATGTTTTCAAAAAGCTAATGCAAGCAAAAAAAAGATGGTTCCATCATCATGAACGAGCAAAAAGCTTATTAGGGAAAAAAGATGTGAAAATCCAAGTTCTCTTTATTGTCATCATGATTATCATCACCAGTAAGCTTGCTATAGCTTGTCCAAAACGTAACATCATATTTCTAAGTTCCATATACATACAGTCGAGTTTATCATCTACGCGTCTAGCCTTGGTCTGTAGCACTAAAGAAAAAGAAAGTCTATTCACTTCGTTGATGTGGTTTGGTCCGGTAATATCATCATCAGTTGCCGCTTCATAGTTCCTTTCCCTTGTTTTCATAACTTTATTTTGCAGTTTTCAAAATGCAGCCTAGTTCTTTTCTTTTAGTGATGCAAAGATATAAGATAATAAAAAGGGAAAGTAAAGTTCAAAAGATATACATAAAACGTCGAGTTCTCAAACTACCTTGAAAGCCTTCACGCTCGCTCTTCATCTTTGTCAATTTTCACCTAGTTTTTTAAAGCTTCTATACACATTTCTTTTCCACATGATGTGCAAGGGTTTGCAACTACTTGTCTTCATGATATTAGACTCATCCAGCATTGTTATTTTCCGCTTCAATGATGATGACAACTAGGCAAGCTTGCAACCCCAATTCCAAGCTCATGTAATAAACAGACTATATATATGCCGGCGAGAAAATGGAAATTTGAAAGTGTGTATAATCTTTAATTTCCTTTGGCACATATTTTTGTAACATTTTTTAATGTAATTCTCATTCCAAAATGGATGAGAAAGGCTTATCGTTCAAGATTCGGGTAAAGATGACACGATATAATGGTTCAGTTCCTTTGTCATAATGTATGTATTTTCCTATTACATATGTATCTGCCAATGACAAGGGAACCATTATTATGATGCTACATCAGAACATTATCTTTTTCTGCTGCTAATGCTCTTTCGACTTATTTCGCTTAAATATTAAAAGACAACTATGGAAGGAGTTTTTGCACCAGAATCGGAATGAGTGGTGTCGGTAGTGGTAGTGGGATGACATTTATTAATATAAAAGGAGCAAACTGTACAGCTCTAAGAATAATAGAGTCATTATAACACTCGAGCACTTGTCATTTCTCCGCTAATAACTCCTGAAACTTGTATAATGACTTCCTGCATCTGCCTCTCTTTCTCTATAGTACTCACTGCCGCGACTGAATGGTCTTGACTTTTGCTTGAATAAGCTTGATTTAGCATGTACACGCTCAAGAACGAAGAAAGTTGAAGAAAATTGCTACATTGTATTCTTTATAGGTGTTTTTGCAGCAGAAACCCTGAATGGGATTTTGAGAATAGACAATCTCACTTCAGTGATGTTTTGACGAGACGAAGTTTAGCATTGAGAAACACATCGTTTGCTAGAAGAACTAATAAGAAAAATCGGATCTGTTAGATGAGGGATGGCACTAACACTATCAAAGCAGATATATTTATGTTGTCGTTACTGTTAGTTTGTTGCAATATCTATTGTTCGTGCGCATCGTCATCATCATGCGAGCAGTGAATCTATGATGAAGATAAAGGTATTGAAAGTCACCATTGCTGATAATGAAAATATCTTCGAAGGATCGAGTCGGCACGCCTTTTCCCTTTTTCCTTTCGTCTTGTTTTAAAAACCTTTCCGATTTGTAGTTCACCCCTAACCTTTAGCAATTTGCATCGTAGACATAGACACCGTCGTAGCTATCATCATAATCATCATCGCCGCTGGTTCCATAATAATGGCAGTGGTGCCATTATTATTTCGACAGGCTATACTTTCTTGTCTTCAAGAAGAGAGGAGGCTGCACTTTCACTGATGAAAATAAGTTAGAGTTTCTGAATGTAATAACCGTGGTGTGTGTGTGTGGCTCGCGCGTTTGATAGTCAAGAAATGTATGTTTATGAACTTATATTTGCCATATAGTTCACAATGCATTTCATATAATAATACGACAGCATTACTTTCTGAGAATGAGGAATAAAGACACACTCATCGTGTACCTATTATATAAACCGGTCAGAGATAAGAAAATGGTTTTATGTAACGGTCCTGCATATCCGCGTTTACGTGATCTCAGCCCAGAATACCAATGTTGCCGTGTATAATCCTGCAGTAGTTTTCTCTCTTTTTATTGCAAAGGAAAAAAGCCGGAACCCTTTCATATAAAAACACACACATGCAACATGATAAAAAATTTCAAAGAACCAGGTGAGCAGTGCCAGAATGTAAGCTACCAGTGTGGCGGTGAGCGGCTGGAAACTATATACATAGGTAGGTACTTATGGCTAAAAGTGAAATAACCTCACGTAGTGAATAATGCTAATGCAATGGGAAAGTCAATTTCTGCCGTTGTTTACCAGACAGTTTTCGGCATATTCTATTCTAATGAATATCTAGTTTACCAGCATATCTTCTTGGAAAAGGAAATAGTGAAATGAGCTATCCCAGTTCTGCCTTTGTTATCAAATTGTACATTTTGTGGAAAAATTGTGTGGAATCTTCGTCAACATCATATAGTTTTCACGCATTTTACACAACATTACTCACTTAACTACGTACTGAGATTTTACGTGTACGTGCATTTTGCACTTTAAATCTGAAGCAATTAGAATTAAAAATATATCAATGTCATCGTTCCCAAAGTTTTATCTGATGTCAAAAGTAATCGCAGTAAGAAAAAATAATTTTGTATTCTTGGTTTTATTTGGTCCATTTAGGTGCTATACAATACTCAGTAAAAGGTCATACATGATGATGAATGGGACCCACCGTGAAATAGATATACCTTTAAGCTTACCTACATCACTGATTGTATCGATATAATTCAATGGCTTTCAACTGAAAAAACCTGGCCGTTAATATTTATATAGATTTCCCCACCCACAAATAAAATGTAAAGTAAGGCTACTACTAACTGAACAAGAATGAAAAGCCCTGATGTAACTCTCTATATTCATATAACAATCGAGAAAAGCGCACAAATCTCTCTTTAAAAAAGTTATTAAAACTTTCTCTCAATGAAGGCAAAATCAATTTATGTTACATTTTTACAAATTGCTTTTGCCACTCTTAGACATGACAGTGGTAGTAGTAGTAAACCTCACTCACACAAACTTTACGGTGATGTCTAAGCAAACAGGACCAGAGGAAAGCCCAGAGTAGTGGGATTGGAAAACGCAGTATAACAAAAATTTAAGCTTCATACCAGCAACTTGTTTTGTTCCTTTATACATATGAAATAAAACTTTATATGTATAAAAATATCCGTATATATTCACCTAATAAAAGGCATTTTATTAGAAAAATACCAGTTTGCATAGTTCTTTTTTCTCATCATTTTAGTTATTTGGTTGAAGCAAAAATATATTCCTCAAGACTGAAAACAGTTTCATTTATAATGATACAGCCAGTTCGTATCTATTACAGTTTTGCTCTTGTAACCACCACCATATATGCATACTAGTGCCACTGCCACACATTCGATGTCTCTAAATACTGGTTTCTCCAAGGGGAAAGGTTTTTCTGCACACATCGCTTCTTTCACTTGGTTCTCTTCACGCTTGCAAAGCAAAAACACGGTAACTTTATATGCCACAAAAACAAGTGGGGAGGCATAAGCACGCTGAAAGTATCAACATCAATCCCTATACATACTTTACCTCGCCGCCACCACACTACTTATTTTCAATCCACTAGTCAGTCCTCTGAAGAATAAAACCGAGTACTCGTACCGTCCCAACTCCATGCAACATGCAATGCTTTATAAATAGTATCCCATTTTATTGCAAGCTACTCGCATAAACCAGAAACTAGAAAAATGTTTTTGCTTTTTATATCATCCGTGAAACACAGGGAAACAGCTCTGATGACGTTTTTTCTGACTTGCAAAAATGCCCATCCATGACTCTCTTTACCTTATTCATACTTTCGATCTCACTTCCCATGAGTTGAAAAATGATAGTTGGCCATAAAAGTATCAAATCACTCTTTGTTGTTGTATTTTTAAGGGTCTCACTGTACAAGATCTAAGAATGCAAACCCATGAACTTTATCACACGCCATTTCTTCTTCTAGGAATATATAGCATATTTTTGGCACTGGTACCTAG
>JAQIXW010002178.1:0-16362 GCA_034700685.1 Willowsia buskii | reverse complement strand
AGAACCCGATATTATCCTTTGAAACGGTGAATAATAGGAAGTTATTTAAGATAAGATGCACAGGTAGTGAGACATATGCCCACATTAAACGCGGCTGTAATTAAGTAGCTATAACGTTGGACTCAAATGGAATTGATGGCACTCTTCTGCAGTAACTTTGAGTTTAAAACCTATTTTAGGGTAATGTTTGAATTGAGCCGTGATAAGATTACGAACTACTTCGATACATCATGCAACTTGCATCCCAAGGTGAATTGATTTCATGTAGCTTCGATCATTAAATGAAATTAATTTTCCTCGTATCTTTGTACTACATTACAGTGAAGTCAAAGTCATGCTTACATTTTAACAATGTCACAAAAATATAAAGAAAATATGGCATTATCATATGAGTTATAAGGAAAAGTATATGAAGCGATAAGGGAGGAGCCATGTACATGATTATTCGTCCATTGAAGTTGTTGAAATACTGATTAACATTAGGTTGTATCTTGATCATGATTCATGATAAAAGAATGTCAAACCAATAGACACCAGTCAAGTATATAATTTTATTGAGAGGCACGCAGTGACAGTGTTGGCGCTAGTTTATTTTTATTTTGTGCAACTTCTACAGTACCAAGCTAGACTACGAATGCGACTAAAAATAAAAATTGGTTTTATGAAAATATCATATTCTTATGACGAATGGTATTCGTTTTAAGCCGATTTCAAGTCCTATTGAAAGCTTAGAGCTAAAATCCAAGGCTCATTACATTTTTCAGTTTTCAGAAGTTTTCTAATTTAAACCCCAAAAGGTGATAGGTTTCATAACTCTAATATTTACAAAAAGAATATTGTAATATTATGTGTAACTGTAGATAAAATTAAACTGTTTTCTTTTTCAATATACCTATATCTAAGCACAACCATAATCGGATTTAATAACAGAGCTTCATGACGCATCAAGAAAAGAAAGATTACGGCAGTTGTGATAAGAAGCATATTATATTCTTCCTGGATCTTATGGCAGGCTTGATAAGAATTATCAATATTTTATACATATTTCATCTGCACATCTGTCTATACTGGCAAATCATTATATGTATCTGCTACTCGTGAATCTTTCCGTTTCATATGAAACGTTTGAAATACATATATGCGGAAAACAAGTAACCCCGTCCCCGGATATTTGCGTAGCGTAGGTCTACCGATCATACTATACATACAACAGCCGCTGTTCTATGTTCGGAACAGTGTAAGCAACACTTTTCATAAATAGAACATTTTGAAATCTCACCTGCAGTTGAAAGGGGTTAAATACAATGTTAACTTGAAGGTTAGATTTAGACATTGTTTAAGAAAACGAGAATGGGAATAATTGATGTATGGTAACTATACCACCATAGCATTTGAGGTGCTAAAAAGAAGGGCTTGTTGGCGTAGTAGTGAAAATATATTGAGGCGGAAGTTCTTCACAGCGATACGTGAGTGGGGAAAGGTAGGCAGAAAAGAGCAAGAACTTGTTCTCATTTTATTATCATTGTTGTTAGCGGAGAAAACATTCCCATTCTCTCTTCTCCCCTTGGAAGCAAACCCCAAGTGGTTTTCTCTGCTGTTGTTTCAATTCGTTGGTAGATAGAGATTATTATAGGCACCCTGCTTGCAAACCCCTAATGTAGAATGTCTATGTGTCTGACTGAACCTTCTTGTTCTGATTTGATGAGAAAGTAGCTGCTCCTCACTGATGGTGAAATCACTACTGAACAAGTATATGTGTACTGCATCACCTCAACATACAAAAGAGCTCGTGTGATCTAGAAGTTTTACATTATTTATTTGTTGTTGTTTTATGGCAAAGTTGTTTTATTTCATAGATCCCAAAACTCATCGTGTGTGTAAACCTAGTTAGATAAGACATATTTATGCTAACTGCTATAGTTTTTGGGGGTACGTTGGTTTTCCTAGAGGATACTGGTAGTTTACAGAAGAAAGGCTTATCGTCATCATGATTACCGAGAAAAGTTAAATCCCCTACGGTCAGTGTAAAAGCTGGGGCAACAACAGAAGCTGTGGAACGTTAAATAAACAAACTCGTTGGCTAAATGTATTTCAGTCCATTGCGCACTTTGAGAACATTTTCAATATATATGCATGATGGGTTGCAAAGCCGCAAATCTAGAGGCAATTCAATTTACAGACAGTTTTAACTGTAAGTACTCATTTTTTGGCTTTTCCCAGTCTATTGTTTGTTGGCAGAAAAGTATACGGTACAAGCACACTATATTCAGGACTAGATTTAAAAGAACATAATGGCAGAATGCTATATAGTCTTGAAGCATTCACACATTTGAAATGAAATCACTATCACGTCTAACAAATGGCAAGGGAGGTAAATTTTTCTTGTTAAATTTAAACAGAGGCACGGAAAAAGAATTAGCCGTAGTGATTTAGTGGAATCATTGATCAAATAAGCATGGTAAAGTTCTTCAGTCTAGAGTCTGTTAGATGTATGTCATACAAGTGAACGTCATCGCAAATATGAATCTTGTAATTAGTACTCCTTGTGAATCGCAAGTTGTGATGCTACAAGGTATTTTACTTTAGCCTAGCCTTAGCATGGTCTCATGTTTTTGATGTTTTCCACGAAAATCTATTCATCGACAGCTAGCGTGCGTGTAACGAATGAATGGTGCTAGGAAATGATTGTTACAGACAAGACATTCCACTTTACTTTGCACAGTAACCTGTAAATGATGTGATGTCAGTATTGTTATTTTCTGGCACACCCAATTCTCATTCATAAATTGAACACAAATGCGTAGACCCACTTTCCTTATTGGTATTCAGTATCGTGTGCCATGACAGTGACTCATTCAGTAACTCATTGATTTACACAGTGTAACGCATATATCAACAGTTATGCGTTATTTTGGTGAAAGCCGGAGAAAGGTGCAAATTCCAATCGATATCATGCACGCGTTCTCCAATAAACTCTGATGAACTTTTCATGTTGGGCTAAATTCTATCAGTCTTTTTGTCATGTACGCACAATTGTCAGTCGTATCAGTAGTGGTGATTTCATCTGACACAAAACTTGTTTTATACCCAATTTCGCTGAGCCATAAGATTTGGAAAATACTTACGAAATTATTTTCAAGCATGACTTTCAATTCCTTAATAGAATGTGCTTTTACATAAGTTTCGGTCAAAATAATTTCCAAGGGCTCGTTATACACATGTAAAATAGCTTTAACGATTTGCCATCTCCTTTCAGGAGGAGGTAAATGTTAGTCTAATGTGCTCATTGAGAAGTACTCAAAGCTTGACAAACAAGTGCAACGTAATAAGGGATTCGACGGAAGTTAATTCTGCTTTTTAGTTGAATGTACGATGTTGGTTCTTGGTCATATGAAAAAATATTTATGAGTCAGAGGAAAATGAAACTACTACATGAGTCGGCATGTGGGAGGGATGAGTAATGCTGCTTGAATATATGAATGGTTTTCTTCCTTTAAATAACTTCAACATGACAATTCACAGTAAATATTATTATTTTAAAGTTATTTTCAACTGCATGCTGCATTTGTTATTTTGTTTGGTTTGTCTTTCTGGAAGTTTTCCGAAAAACATCCCCTTTTAATTCTTTTATAAATATTTAATTAATTCTTACACGAGGCATCAATCAGTAATACGATTATACCAATATGGAATAACTATTTTTTTGGCATATGTATGCAAAGTTTGGTTCAGCTGGAATAAAATAAAATACAGGTACAAGTTTGAAAACTGGTTTGATTTAAAATGCTTACACGGTACTCTGCAAAGTCAATAGCGGAAAATTCAGTGCATAAGTCATTTAGACGAGATAAAGTCTGATATTTTGCTGAATAAGTAAAGTTGATGAAAATCTAAACAAACAATCAGACTTGGGCCCTAAAAACACTGAACTATATGCGTTTACACTTGAATTTATTGTTGAAAAACGAATACTACCTCACTATACCTACTTAAACTATTTATTTTAGCTTCGTCTACTTTCATTTACTGACTTTGAATAATTTACTCTGATATGCTTTGTGATTATAGGTCTATTAATATTGCTATTTTTAGCAGCTACAACTATTGTAGTCATGATGTGCAGAATAGGATTACGGAGTGACATATGTATGGAACACATTTAGTAGCGAACTCCGCCTCATAATTACAATACATTGAGAAGTTCCCTGACAGTGAGTTGTGTATTTTTTCACTTTCACTCTCACATGCAGGATTTGAGCTACAAACGTGTACAGAAATGACATGGCATAGAAAACAAATTCCTGGTTCAGACACGCAGGTTGACATCGCCTTGTTTACGTAGAGAAATAGGCCGGCTGCACGCAATCTGCTGCGTGATCTGACATTACAATAAAAATATACATAAGAATGGATATGATATGTCAAATGAATCATGTTCACAAAAGAAAGTACGTTTATATGTATACCTTTATATATTATATGTACACTATATGCTACACACTTGCCTACACAGAGGCTTGTACTCAGGTATTCTGAAAATTGCCATGAATGCGAACAAGCATATTCCCAAAAGTAGGAA
Organism: Willowsia buskii; assembly: GCA_034700685.1. Classification (NCBI taxonomy): domain Eukaryota; kingdom Metazoa; phylum Arthropoda; class Collembola; order Entomobryomorpha; family Entomobryidae; genus Willowsia; species Willowsia buskii. The sequence continues at coordinate 11,783 of JAQIXW010002178.1, read as the reverse complement.
GGTTGTGGTAGCAAAACGCACTTTTCTTGTTAATGTGGGTGAAGCGAAATTGTGCGTGAATCGAACATCCCACAAGAACTATTTTCACCAACATACAACATTCCCTCCCCCTAAGAAGCTACATAATAGATGTCTACTGAATATAATGGCATTGATGCGTGAAGGAATGTAAAGGAATGGTATTACACTACACTGGCGCGAGTGCGTGTGTTTGGTTTCTAGAAAGCTTGTACAGCAGAAGAAAAAAGACATGCACAAATCTGAACAGTTTGCGTTGCAGCTTTAATGTCAGTGTAAATTACCTCCACGTGAATTTCTCCATACAGACAACTGAAAATGGAGAGACCCAGATAAAGGTGAGCGACCTATCTAATAGAGTTACCACTATCGATAAGATGTAGTAGTACGAATACTTGTTTGTATAATACACACTCAATATATTGCTATGTTTGTCCAAGTATTTATTCATAATAAAATGAGAGACATGTGGATTGAGCCAATAAACTGAAATATGTTTTGACAATGGTTGTATTTTTTCGACACGTATTATACAGTTATTTCGGTTATTATATACATAAAATTGTGAATCAAAAGTTTTCCCTTGAGTATGTTTCACAATTTTCCTATTTTTGTATGAACCCTGGAATATTGTTTTCATACAAATTCATAATTGGCAAAACACATACAGTTACAATACTCAAATGTAAATATTAATGTAACTAGAGAAAGGTGTAACGACAAATAAAACGAACGGCACAAGTACAAGTACAAACACTTATTAATAATGAAACTTAATGCTTATATGCCTCTGGAAGTTGACTTCACCTATTGTTATTTACGAAATATCAATAAAACTTGTACAATAAAAAGATTTTAATGAAAATAAGCCAGCGTTTGGATTGAGATACATAAAACTTCAATTAGTTATAAAAATATACTCTACTTAAAACTTTTTGTCATAAAAATTCATTTTTATTTCAAGGGTTTTCACTCTCTAAAGCTTTTTTTTTGCAAAAATTGTTCGCTTTCTTTGTGACGTACTTAAAGTACTTGCAAACCCATAGTCAACGAAGGAACAATTGAAAGTTGATTAAAAATGCATTTATAGGCTCGTATAGTTTTGGAGATTTTAAATAAATCCTACGCTGTAGTCTTTATTCCCATTTCATTTCTCAGTTTCAAACTTTTTCAATAGAATTTGTGTGGAGTAATCTTAGCTAGGTCATGAAATAGATGGGGATTTAAAAGTTTATTCCCATAAGATTTTTAGCGTGTACCTCTCTCGCTAGCCGTTTTGTCGGTTAGAAAGTTTCTAGGTTTCGGTTCTTAAGAGTAGAGTGTAAAACGTGCCCATGAATCTTTAAGCGGGCATGCTAAGGAAAATCAGCTTTTGAATGAAAATGAATGTGGCCATCAGTGAGTTAGGCAAATGAAACGGTACATGAAAAGTTAAACTATAGTGAGCTGCTTCACTATAAAAAATTATACAGGAAGAAAATAAAAGTCATAAAGTAGGTTTTATTACCTCTTGGTGGTATATTACTGCTGATGAATAATTTGTTGCAACCGTTAAGGCTGTATCAGTCTTGTCCGGTTCCGCAATCTCAACACGAACATTTAACGCCACCCTCCCATAAATGGCATGTTCTACACACAACGACATGTGCCCAACTTATTGGAACGAGTGAAAGCGGCCGACTGAAATAAGCTGACACATTTCTATTGTGCGCATTGTTGTACCTTTCATTTTCCAAATTAAATCGCATGCATACCTTCTCGAAAGTAACAGAGTTTCTCCACAAAACACAGGAGCATGCATTTGCTTGTAATGTAGTCAAATTATTTATTATTATATAAAATTAACATCCCTGAACAATCTCTTTGTCTGCATTGAAGTCACCAGCATGCTTTATTATGTAGGTTAGGGGATCGCAATTTATTATTTGAAATGCCATTGCCACAAAAGACACTGCAAAGAAAAGAAAGCAAATTATCCGTTGCATTCCACAGTACTACTAGGAGTTTGAGAGCGTACAACCGTCTCCTACCAGCAATTTTACTTAGTTTGTACCTTATCAAATGAAATGGCGTTTGCGTCCCAGTGTGGTCACAATGCAGTGACATCCTGCCCGGCTTTTTGTTAATATATTGGTTAAATTACTTGAAATTAGGATACTTTGGCATTTTCATTTTCCTGCAAGTAATATTTCCGTGCACAAGTTTTCCCAATACACAACAAATTAAGTCTCTGGTCAACAATTAGATGAGCAACTGATCAAGTTAATGGCGATTAGTGTTATCCGTCTGGTTTCATACCATTCGAAATACATGCGTGCACAGTCAAAGACCAAAAGCTTGGATGAAACTCTTTATTAATGAATTTAGTTCCTGGTAAACTATTGAGTTAGTTTGGTTTCTTCGAAGCCAAAACGCTACATGCAAGAAGCAAACATTCCCATTTTTCTTCCTAAACCTTCAAACTTTCCCAGATTACGTCTATCATCGTAAGGCTCAACTTATTGTTATATAAACATAAAAATTATTGGGTATTTCGATGAAAATAGTTGTTCATGATTGAGGTCACATGTGAGGAGTTCGTCTACCCATATACATACAGCCTTTATTTTATTGTGCTAATTCCATAATATGTAGTTTATGTATAAAGGTCATCTATTACTGTACTTTCGTTTTCACTTCTATTTGCTTAGTATAAGTACATACATCTTTTCTTATTCTCTTAACCTGATTCATGAAGCTTTAACATTTTTATTGAAGTGGTTATGTATGAAGTTTTAAGTGGGAAGAGTGACTCAAGACATAGAAAGAGAGTACGGGAAATCGTAAAACACACACATTCACATAATAATTTAAACAACAGCTAGAATAGCATGTTTTATTTTTATTGAAGAGGGTCCTATTTGTGGGAAAATAGGTCAAACTGAAGAAATAAATTGCTTGAATTGATATTGAAGATTGCACTGCAGCGAAAGATTGTATTGTCCGGAGGGAAAGAGAAAATGAGCAGTATGTATGCATTGCACGCATCAACTCCCCCTTTTTGTCTTCCCAGTGACTCTTCTTTTATCCCTCTTGTTCAGAGTGATATGGCGTATGCACAAGCCACAACAATAGACAATAGGGAACGTGAACGACGAAAATGTCATGTGTTCCTTTGAAGAAAATTACTAAAAGAAAAATGGATCGGGAGAGTTTTCGGTTTTGCATCTGATCTAATCTTCTTTTTTTTGCAATTTGTCAGTCATAGTTGAGGCATATGCGTATAGGCATTTTAACATTAAGTAAGCATACATAAATAAGACAAGTACTAAGTATTCAGGGTTGCAAGGCTTCCCTAGACAGATAGACAATAAACGATAAGCAAACACAAACTCGTTCAACGCTCCCTTCCCCTTTCTTTCACTTTTTGAACGTTTGTCGAAGGAAAACTTTATTGTTGGGTAGAAATCTCACGAACAGCATCGTATTTTTTGTTCTATCCAATAATAACAGAGGATGAGAAAGTTCTCTTTTCAGAATCATCTCAACGAGAAAATCAAAGATTGTGGTAATTTCCCGGCAATCATTATTTTCCTATAAACAATGAGGTCGTCCGTTAGCTTCCTTTAAACCGACAAGTAGTCCACACAATAAAAACTTGAGCGTAAGACAAGCCAAGTTTGGGAAACTGTTGTTCTGATAGTTATTATTAGTAAGACTAAGAACTAAGGACTGTACGTAAAAGTACACAGCTTTTGCATACATATATCAAGAAGCATGGATGGATAAGCTCGTCCGATAAAGTACTTATTGTATTGTATGAATGATAATATGTAGGCATATACCCAGTTGTAACTATTTTTTGTGTCATTTTCTGTTCGCCCTACTCCTTCCGCTTTGTGGTTCAGTTAGTTGAGAGTGAGTCTCGGCAACAGCGGCGTTGTTGGCTAAGTGTGGCGTGATGAATTTTTCCTACGCTTATGTGGATCTCATCCCAGGGAGCAGATTTCTTTGAGGAAAAGGTTGACAGTAAAAGTAAATCTGATTTTATGGGGCTTCTTTTAACCTACTTTTTCCTTTTTATGGTTTTGCAGATGTGTAAAATATACGAACAGTGTAGAGATGGAGAAATTCTGAAAGTGGGAAAACTATATATATTTAGAAAGGCATGTGTATTTTTTTAAATGAGCAAACACTACATGTCAGATATAAGCAGGACAATACTATCAAGAAGCTCAAAAGATCTCTCATTTCAGCTCATAGACTTTCACATGTGAACTACAGCGTCCCATTCTGTATGCCATCCAGGACTCTAGTTGTCATTTCTTTAATGGCTTATATGGCGCCCTTGCAGAGAATGAAAACAACAAAAAATGCACGAAAATACATCATGATGATGAGCTCATAACAACATGATGTACTACAGCTTGTATTATGAGCATAAAAGGTATTTGAATTCTACTCATGAGCCTGTTGGTACATACAATTCGCCCAGATTAAAAAGGGAAGGGCTAGAAAATGAAGAAATCTCTTAAAATTGAATAATGTCAAGTGTACTAGTGGCATTTGTGCTACTACCAAAACTTCAGCAACTAATAAATGTACGACAGAGCCATGTTTCCACATTCAAGCTGGCTGTTGTATGCTTACTAGCAAACAGGTTGTAGTTGTAATTTACAGTAGACTTTCCTGCTTTCACTTCACATCCCACGTAACCCTCACCCTACCTCTATGTATGACATGATAATAAAACAAACCCATTACTTCGTGGAAAATGAGTAGGAAAAGAATTCATACGGATTTACTACACAAACAAAACATTGAAGTCTTGAAGTTGAAGTGCAGGTTTATTCTGAGATTACCTAGACGCATTTTTACGGAAATTCACTTCACAATATGAGGCCATACTTGTCTCAGGCATATTTGTAAATATGCAATCAAATGGCTATATGTACGATATCAAAGCACAAATCCCTATTCATCTTATATGGGTTTAACAACAATAATGTAAAGTAGGAGGTAGAAGAGTTTGCTTAGTGGTTAGCTCATCAAGAGTACTCCATATACTTTACATGGCTTCAGTCTTCAGTACTATTATTAGAGAAAGTACTTCAGTTTGACGCAACAGGCCTCTCTTCAACCTTCTCAACTGGTTTCTCCATGCCCAGCCGGGAGAGTTGTTCATGGAACCTCAACTAGTTTGACTTTATTTAAGAAAAGAGATTCTACTACAGAATATAGTGCACAGTTTTAAAACGAAAGTCAACTCGGTATCAAAATGTATATTCATGGAGAAAACATTGAAAGTGAGAGACAGAACTGAGGAAAAAGTTTTTCTCCAGATGTTCAAATTGTAGGAATAAAATTGTCTTTACTTGCTCATATTGCAGTGCTTGCTTAGTACTGTTGAGTAGTATGAATACAGGATCTAGATAAGTAACATTGTACTTTACACTTTCTCGTCTGCATATCACTCACTCCCAGTTACTCTCATGCATTCACATGACATGACATATAGCAGGATAAAGTGCAAAGTTGCTGGAACTATCTCCGTTCGAGTCTTTTCGTGATCTGGCTTTGCTGAGTGAGAGAAATGTTGAACCATTTTCTTGATTCTTCTTCAAGAAACGCGACAGTATTTTTAAGTTTATCCGTCCCTTGACATACTATACTGTTATGCAAAAGTCGAGTTCCGTGACGGTTCTCCGCTATCACTTTTGCGGTTTAATCTGAAGCAAATGATATATGATCGCAGGATCAAACGACTGAAGGCAGTCAATAGATCTCTCGCCTGTCACATCTTTGTCACATCTGTTTTACAGCATGTGCATACAACTGAACTGAAAGAAGTATGTAATTTGACATTAACCTTGTGAAAGTGGCGTTTTGATTTTGGCGAGTTCTTACTATGCATGAATTGGAACGTGAGTGGCAGTTTGACCAACTCATGCAGCTTGAAAATTTGTCATTGTAGGCAAAACTTGTCTCTTGTGAGTCCCCAGTCCCCGATAAATCAAACAATAATTTTTAAAGCAACCAAACCAAATTTGTTTTGGCTATCTTCATAGTATCCGATCCTTAGTAGAAAGTATAATATTATGCTTCCAATTGTTGTTGCAACATTATATGAAAAGCATTGAAGATTATATGTATATGCTTTAAACGACTAAAAATATTGATTCTTAGAAGACTTGAAGGGGTTCTGTTCTATTCTGTTCTTGCTATCGATAGTCAATATTGAAATATGCATTGCCTAATAATTTTACTTTGGATCATTTTTCATTCAAAGTAAAGTTATATTTGACAACCTTTCACTTGCACAGATATGCTACATGCACAATTATTACAAAACATCGTGTTGACCAAGAAAGCTTGTTGTCCTTGCTGTTGACTTTGCGAGGGTGTTTTCAGAGCATACAACATTTTGAAATGAAACACATACATTCTACTTGTTTGCTCGTTCCAATTCTCGTTGTAATGGTAGTGAAATTGATTTGAAAATGGATATCTACCCAGTAACACTGATGTGATGATATCCTCTTATTATTGTTTCAGAAAGGCGTTACATCGGACTTTTACTATAATCATGTTAACAATATATTAAGATTATTTCCCCTTCGATTTTAAAACAGCTTACGATGTTATTGTTCATTTTCCACCCATGAGGATCTATGATCTATGAATAAATCGAAACGTTGGAGTCTAGAAAATAAACTTTATTTTAAAACACTTTCCTACCCGATAAACTAATTCATTTCATCAGCTTACCATGTGTCTGATGCAAAGAGAAACTATCATAGTAATATATTGTTTAAAAGCTTCATAATACCAGGATTTTCATAATTCGGGGATACAGAGATGGATACTCAAATATTTTATATATAAGTGATTTTAAGTGCATGTATGTACATTACATTGTTTGCAAAATTAAGTCAAAATCAAAATGTTGCTTATTTGGATTCGTCAGAATTGCTTTAAGCAAGACTCAATAGCATAATGACTGATTCTCAGCCAGGATGTCAACTATCCTGTACTTCTTTACTTTCTTCCAAAACAAACTTATTAAACAAACTGCATCCAGACGGTTCGCTCGGAAAAGTGGAAATAATAATCATGCCTTTTCATATTTGCATGCATGCTTGATGTTTGTAATTTCTGCCCGTTTGCTCATATGGTTTTGACTTTCTCATGTTAACTTTGTGAGATACAAATTTGTACTTTGTACTCGTCGCAAAATGTCAAACAGTTTGTCAGAGCTCTAGAGTCTAGAGAATCTGAATCTAGTGAAGTAAGTAAACAGGAATTAATATACTTTCGATGCAAGTAAGCAGCTTAGAATCTTGTCCGTGGTCCTCCCGTGTTTTTGTATTTTTCCACCTTTGTATCTGAGAGCATATCGTGTGAATAGAACAATGTTTTGGAGCATCTAATCAAAGAGAAAGGAAATCTACCCTTTAGCGAAAATGAAAGTCTCTTCAATTTTCAGTATTTTATGTAGTAACTATAAATACATATGTACAGGTAGCAATTCAATATAGAAAGTCTTTATACTGAGAGTTTTTTTGTGTAATTGATTATGTACGGTTATATGTATTAGATATAAAAAAAGTGTGTAACGGTGAAAAATATTTTCGGAATTCCTTACGGGTTGGGTTAATGGATTTAACAGAATACGATGAAAAATGGCTGAGCGCAAAAACTCTTATCAAATATTGGTGTGAATTTCTGTAATTGAATCACGATAAGTTTAGTGGGAAAGATGCAGCAAAACGGATTGTTGTCATTCTCCCTGTCACTCCACACGTAGCGGATAATTTATTACATCAGGCAGGAAATATAAAAAAGACTCCAATATATGTATGATCTGAAAAAAAAAACAATGCGTGATACAACAAATTGTACGCTTGAGACACTTCTGAAGATTTCATTGCTTGCAGCAAATAGTTCTCCAAAGACTGATTGTAGTTTTCTCGTTACCAAATTTATTTTGTAGCCCTATCGCACAATGATTATATTATTTATGAGCCAATGCATTTTATGAAGTACGCACTACTATTTCAGAAGTGGTATCAAGCAAGAAGGTAATGTGTATGATTATCATATGAAACTCTGCTAGTTGTCCGCTTATTGCCAGTGCAAGGGCAACTCGTTTGCCTAGTGTGAATGTATGCACCATGTTTCGTTTTATCTCGCAGAACAGCTAACCACCGTCACCACCTATAGAACGAGTAGTACTATTGCAGACAATTTTTAGAGCTCTTCAAACACTTTGAAGTTGTGTGTTGGTCCATTCTTCTTTGTACCGTAGAGTGTAGTGAAGAGATGAGAGAAAATGATAATAAAAAGTAAATCCAACACAATAAAAAGAGAAAATTACAGGTCAGGCTCTCGGTCAGGATGAAGTTTCACTAGAGAATGAGAAACGGAGGTATGGCTTAGAGACAATGACACTGTTGGTGATATGCTATATTCATTTGGCGTTGACAACTTTTTCGCTAGCTACGTACTACTGCGACAACCACCGGATGATATACATGCATGGTTTTTACACATGAAATAACTACAACAAAAAATGTATAAGAGTAACAAGTGGACTATAAATAATGTCACCTTTTATGTAAGGTATAGCTCTGCAAAAGTGGCATTTCACTTCGTCATTGCGATCAGGGTGAAAATTCTTGTTTTGAGACTACCTATAGGTCTAGCTCTAGGTAGATAGTTAACCAATGTTGGTAAAAGCTGCCGCAGAAGGAACGTTAGCGAAACACAGAAGAGTTGGTATAAACATGTACATTTTGTTGATTCATGGCTTGGTTAACCAGTCACTTGATGTGTGCAGCTTTTTTTCAAAACTGTAACAGGTTTGCTGTAAAAGTACCGTTCTTAATGAAGCTGCTGCAGTGGGAAAGCTTGGGAGTAAATGTTAGATCATTAAACTGTCGCTTCAACAAGTTTGTTCCAGTTAGCCATTAAACTAGTCCACTTTTATTTTATTAGAGTGTATGAAGTAAACGTGCATGAGCAGGCATTTTATTATGTGCTCTCTGTGCACTACAGAATCGAGTACCTAGTCTATCTCTACATTGATCAAGGGAAATTTAAAGAAGATAAGTTTTCCTGGAAATTGACATTTTTTACTCTACGATGCACACATTTTGTGTGGTTAGAGCTTTTCTAGAGTGTTTGATGTTTACCTACTCACACATTTATAATGAAACGTGTGGCTTTGCTACTGCATTTTGTTGCTCACTCACGCTGTACGCTCTGGTTTGCCCCTGTTTGGGTGACGAGAGATATATCTACTCAGCATCTTTGCTCTTCACCGCAACCAATATTCGAAACATCATTAATTGTGGTCTAGCCAATTCTGATGAAAGCGGCTAATCGATTTGCAAACTGATGTCTATAAACTTTGACGTAATTTTATTATTGCATAGGGTTGTTTGCGAATATAGGATCATGGGCAGAGCCCTCATGGTTTTGTAGTTTGCTCGCTACGGAAAAGATAGTTTAAAACAGTTTCAATCGCTTTTTAAATCATGATGTAAGACCATTTTTTATTTCAATTTTTATGCTTCTTGCACATCTTTTGAAAAGTTTCAATAATGAAAAGGTAGTAAATCAAACGGCCTTTTGATGTCTGCAAAAGTGAAATTATATCAAACTGCTTCGAGGACATACGCTCAGTTGGGTCATAATGTGTTATTTTATGATATTCACATAATATTCCGCTTGAATGTGAACGCCAAGAAAGATCAAACCTGCAAAAGTGTACAATCAGTATGATGTGCCTTTCACACTATCCTTTTTCTTCACTTTATTGATTCCGACTTTCGCTTGTCCATTCAAGCTCTCTATGCGTAGTCATACAGTTTTCGCAACACACACAACTCTTTTTATCTTGAAAGCGTATGAGTAATACTTGAAATGTTTCAAGATGTCGTGCTTGAAATGTAAAAAGCTATCTGTTTTTTTCTCTTTCTAGCATTCTGAAATTTAGGGAAGCAGCCTTTATAACTACTTGTTCCGCTCGCTATTGCATTACATAGGAAAATGTAGTTTTTCAGTGGTTGTACTCGTCAAGTAGTTTTTGGTTTGAGATGTTTGAAATGGAAACACTGGGAAACATGTCAAGGAGGCAGTTGCCTTTTAAGAGTGGTAGGCAGTACACAACACAACATTCAAACTGACAGCACAATTTTACAGTGCACTATTTTCGTTACTTGGAATCGGGAAAAGGAGGAGTGGGGTTTTTTTTTCGCTAGATATATATTTGATGATTTCAAATTGCGTGCATGTATGTATAATACTTCGAGTTACACACCACATTTGGGTACGTAACCGTTTTTCGTTATCATTGACGTAGGAATAGGAAGTTTCTCTGATACAGACTTATTGTTATTATTATTACTATTATTATGATTGTGTGTTATTTGAAGAAGGCATTATGACTATAAAGAGGAGATAAACAACAAGTTGTATGTATTCCTGTTACAGCTTTCACTTGTGTCGTTGCTTTTCCACCATTTTGCTAAATATCTACCACTGCTACCAACAATATAAATACGTAGCATCGATGTCTGAATTAATGGCAGTGCAACAGTCATAAAACAGCCCGTTTTCATTGATGTGGCTTTATGGCTGTAGTCTAGGTATAGTAGTTATCATTTATATAAGCAGGCAGGATGGCGGGATTTTCCCTTTTATATAGACAATAGAAGACACACTAGTATAATATGTTACATTCTTTGCTGCAGCTCGTATCACGCTTGGATTGTTTAATAACGGAAGTATTAAACTGCTCTTGTGTTTTCGTTTACTGCCTATGAATATGGTCTTCACCGTGACCCCAAATGCTAACGTTTTGCTATAAAAAGCAATATTTATACAACGTAACGACTTACTTCAGCCTAGCTCGTGCAGATTGTAGTACTCTACTTACCTACACGTAACCATGATTCGATGAGCAAAGAGATCATTTGGAAATACCTGGAAATAAGGATGTAACTAGATTTGTAATATATTATGTAGCAGACATCTTGTGTAATGCATATAAATACGTAACATGCATATGAATACTAATGTGAGGGGTGTGTTGAAGCATTAAATATAACGAGGAGAAAGCACAGTGAGCTGAGGAGCATTTGGACGCAATCATGCAAACTTATTATTAGCCATTGCTTCTTACTACTACAAGCAAAGAGCTTATGGTAACGTAATAAAATCATTCCTGGCCATTCAAGGGCGCGAAGAGCGATATTGTTGCACAGCATCATCATCAGCTTTCTCGGATGCTCACTCAAGGAGTAACAAGATTTATACTGTTCCTAACTTGCTCTTCCTGTGAAGAAAAATTGCTTGTGTTGCACGTATCTCATTCAGTGTCCTTCTCTTTGTGGCTATGATAATTCTTGTTCATGGTAATACTAGAAAATAATATATGCATATTGGTAGCGTGGCAGTACAGTGTGTCGGTGATGATGTGCAAAAATGCAGATGTGCGCTGACAGCGAAATGAGTACTGTGGAAATACCACATTAATCACTCCTTCGTCTATATTTCATGAGACGGAAGAGGAATGCGTCCATTGGTATAAAAGGAGAAGGATTTTGTGGTTAAAATGTATACTCTGCATGAATGTAAAAGAAGAATACAAGTGTGGACACGTTAGCAAATTATGTGATATTCTGTATTATTATGTAAATTATATGTACTCTGGTAGTAAAGGATTCATTGTGTTTCACCGTAGGCATTTGATACAAAATTCAACATTAATTATGAGTTGG
>JAQIXW010002177.1:0-16367 GCA_034700685.1 Willowsia buskii | reverse complement strand
CCGTTGGTGTTCACCTTCCAACTTATTAAAGCAGTGATAACCAATAACCCATTGCAAAAATCAGAATTGAAAAATTCCCTTTCTTTATAACGGGAAAGCTAAAAAGGTAAAAAGTGATTGAAACAGTTACAAATTTCAAAAGTTTATGTAGAAAATAATCAGCGCTCAAAATACTAAAGAATGAGTCCATTCATGCCCTATGTTTACAATGCAAAAATTTTAACCGTTATAACGGTTTCTAACGGTTGCTCATCTTCGAGCTCCTCCAAGCTCAGCTCAGCCACTATACCGAGCATTCTAATGTTGTTATTGTGGTGATGTGTGAGATAGTGAAGCAAATGCAAACAAAGAAAACAATAACAAAAACCGGCTGATCACGGAGGCACAGACAGAGCTACGCAGCTGGACTCTCAGCATATGTTATGATAAAAAGTGCGAATCTAGGTCCATGCAATATTATTATACCAGTGGCAAAAACAGTGAAGTCGATATGCCTGCAAGTCTTTTATAATAACCCTTTATTTTACTGGTTCCATAGTACATACATGCATTAAACATATTTTACATGTATTTTCCACCCATTAAACCAAACCAAACCACCTACCTACACCAATGGTATATACTCATGTATTCGCTCCTGATTTTCTAGTCTTACTGCATGCAAGTCTGGTTTTCTAGTCTTTCATACGTAGAATATCATCTGCATCGTTAAAAAACGCGATACAAAGGAATATCCTCAACCCTTTTCCTCGTTTCGTATGAGTAATAGTCAGCTGATGTCTTCCCCCTTTGAATTTGACATTTTTTTTCTTTCCAAAGACGATATAGACTTTATATAGATATCTGCGCAATAACGTTTCCTTCCGTTCATTAAATCAAGTACATATGTGTGTATGGAAGATTGCTAATTTTGTTGTGATTTTTGTGCTAGTTTATGGAAAAGTGGGTTTTAAGTGATTTTACTACTGATCTTTTACAGAAATATTTCAAAAGTTTTCCACTAAAAAGTATGTAAAGAATTCAAACGTCACGCCCTGTTGCTGTGCTAGTACTTCTCTTTTCCCTTGTTATGAGGATGAGCCATTCCATTTTTACAACCAGGATATGTCATGTAAGCAGAAAAAAATCTTGATAGTATTTCCTATGCCGATGTAAGTACTTAAATTAAATAGGTGCATTTAAAAAATGCATTTCCTTTGTTGTCCCCACTTCCAGTCACGTTTTCATTCCATATACATGCATAAATATATAGACACCTGCCTAAAAGTTTGCGTTTTAGGGATACAAAGAAAAATGAATCTGAACTTTGAACTAGACTGAACTACTAAACTGTTATTGTTGAAATGTACTTTTCTCCAACACAGCTTTAAGTTGATTGAATACCTGTGCATGTTTTTGATCTGACAAAGTGAATGGAGCTTTGCGTTTTACTAAAAATCACCGATAATATTATTGCTCACTATGTCCAGTTCACACTTGTAAGTTTTTAATTAGTAGGGAAATCCTTTAGTAGCGAAAACGGCTTGTACAAATTGGAGTATGCCATGCCATAAGATAAATTCATGACAAATTGGTTTAAACTGCACATGCATATATCACTACCAAGAGAATTGGAATGCCATTGGCCATTACCATTGTGCATTATGAACATTTATCATAGTTCATGTTCACATTTTTATCCCATGATTCCTAGTTGTGCCTTTTTGTACGATAAGAAAAACTCATCGGAACTCATAGAAAATCTCTCGAGCTACAACAGTTTCAGGATTAAGTCATGCACAAAACTCTTTAAAAAATAAGCTGTAGATTATTAGGCCATTTCGTTTTTTAACTGTTCTATTACAATCGTACATTTGCTCTGCATTTAAAAAACTCATTACAAAGCTTTATGTTAGAATTGAAATGACTATGGTGCGTTGATGGCGATAGCCAGATAACAGCATGTTTAACCGATAATGACCGACAAGTTAAAACTGCACTTATGCTGTTCTTCGCAATGGTTGATACGGAGAGAGTGCATAGTCCAATTATATCTCATATTCATAATGACAAAAAAAAACTCAAGATTGTACTCCATCCTCCCTTTCCTCTTTACTTGTATTCATATTCATGCATGTATTTTATAGACAATACATGCTCACCACAAGCTCTTTATCTTGTATCCTTTTTTATCTCCTCTATTGTGACAATTCATATGCAAACCTTACTAATAAGTGCATCCATTATATTTTTACACTCGTTTCCTAAATGTACATACGTCACTCACAAATAACCCAATTTACTGTGCTCTTATGCTTGTATCAAAGCTCAATGCAGAGTGTCATATCCACTTTCCCTTATTTTATCACTTCTGTCCAAAGAGAGGCGTATCTGTGTTTTTCCAAGAGCAATTAATTTCAAGGAATTGCTAACTGGGCAAAAGTCTAAACTAAACTGCTTCCACGAAAATTATCATTTCAGTTGCTTCTGGATTCCTCTCATTTTACACAAGTCTTTTTAATCCTCCCTCTATTTTCTCTAGTAAACAAGTTACTTCCTCCTCTTTGCTGCTCAATGTGATGCTGTTGGTGACCACGGATAAGGAGAAATAATAGAAGAGAACTAAACGCTATTCACATTTGGTTTAATTAGTTGGATAATTAACCTAAAAAAGTGTTGAAATTAACTGTTCGCCCAGTGGAACAAGATCTGTGACTTGGCATCTTTCCTACAATATGCGCTCTTCCTCCAGAGGGCTTGGCATTTGGTGACATTTGTGAAAATTTGACTGCTGTTCCCAAAGACACAACTGTCTGTCCTCACCGCTGCTCAAAATGGGTCTGAGAGCACTTTTTATGGGGATTACCACATCCGCCGTGGCGGTTCTGATGGTGTGGTACTATGAAATGTAAGCTTTAAAAATATACTTATTTTTCATAACTTTTCCTTTTTCCTTGTGCTATCAAAAATGTTTGGGGTTATTGGGATGCTGACTTTTTGCTATAAATTTATTTGCTCCTTTTTACTGCTGCAATGATATGTACCCACTGTCACGCACTGTTGTCATCGGTTTGTCGTTTATTACGTGTTTTAGAAAATAGCTTTTCAATTTACATGTTACTCAATAATTAACCAATAATTGATAATGTGTATCTCTGTCATTTGCTTGAAGTTTTAATATTTCTAAAATAAGCTTACCTGTTTCTCTGTATGCATTTAAATTAACTCTTTCCATCCATATAGGTATTTCCCGTAGCTGGGAAATTTTTTGTATGTAAAACATCATTAAAGGATGTAACACAAATAGATAATATAATGATGATAATATTGTTGATAAGATGATAAGTGTTTAAGCATGGACTGGTAGATATTTTTTAACATTACATTTTTGAATTTGTGTGAACACAATCTGTGGCCTGTCTCTTTTTAATAGTTTAACACAGGAATAGAATAGAATAGATGATAAGTGCGTTCTGTATGTATTACCTGTTAGAGAATAGAGAAGCATGGATTTGTTAGCGTTTCCCTTCCCTCCAGTCAAGTTATTGAAACATCAAGTCCGTTTCAAAAGGCAAAATATTCATTAGAAAATTGTAGACATAGATGATAAGATTTTTTGGGATTTATAAAAATATATGTAATAACTCTGTTGACTGAAATTTTCCTCTAAATAGCCTTTTTCTTGTCAATAATTACCTATGTAACTCTTAAAAAACCGGACAACTGCCGAAAGTGCTTTAGTTGAAATCAACAGCTTTTATAAGGCTTTTATATATACACTTCTTATACATGTGAGATAATGACAGTAACGAGTAATTTAAGCTTGGCCACTTGTCTTTGTGGTATCGGCTACTTTTATCGTTGTCAAAAATTACATAATATGAAACGACGTTCACGTAGGCAACTTCACTTCGGGTTCAAAATCGCGGCCAGTCTGACCCTCCTTCTGTATCTGGTCATACCGATCCTATATCATTTCAACTCATCTGTGCAACGGCATCTTGTATTTTTACCTTTTGGTGAGTACCACAATAATAAGCATCACTTATCTTGATGTTTCTCGGTTTCCAGTCCGTGTTTAGCCAATTGATTATTATGTATATTGTTCAGTTCGATGGCCAGCGGGAATCAATTTCTCAGACCCTGAAGCTCAAGGTCTCCTGGGATGTCGAAACTTTTACCTGATGTCACAGGAAGATATCACAATCGGGGCTTGGCACATGCTTCCAAAAAGCCTGATTCAAGAGTCAAAAGGAAAACCTGCAGAGTTCTGGGAAGACTCGATGAAAACAAGTGGAAAGCCTGTTCTCATCTACTTTCACGGTAACACTGGCTCTCGCGCAGTGCAACATCGGATGGAACTCTATCTCATTTTGCAGCAGTTGGACTACCACGTAATCAGTTTTGACTATCGGGGCTACGCTGACTCCACACAGGTTCCACCATCAGAAACTGGCGTTGTCACTGATGGTCTTGCAGTGTACAAATATGTTCAGAGTGTGTTGGCGCAAGCAAACAGTGACGTAAATGTCTTCATCTGGGGACACAGCTTGGGCACAGGTAAAAAGACATTCGTATTTCTCGATTTGTTTCATAATGCCCCATTTTACATGGCAAAGGTCAAGATAACCTGGCTACATGTTCCATTGTTGAATTACAGGCGTTTCCTCTCATGTCGTATCAACTTTGTGCACGGAGGGAAATCCTCCTGCTGCTCTCTTTTTAGAATCTCCTTTCACAAGCATCGGGGAGGAAGTGAAACATCACATGTTGGCAGCAGTACGTATAAAATTTCTATATATGGCTGAATATATTTTTGTTGAAAACTTGATATTTTACTTTGAAAATTTTACTTTTTTTAAATAGATTTATCGTTATATGCCCGGTTTCGACTACATATTTGTCAAGCCACTGCATAGGAATGACATCGCATTCGAGTCAGATCGTCACATTGCAAACATTGACATTCCCATTTTAATTCTTCATGCAACAGACGACCCAGTCATTCCGTACTTTCTAGGGAGAAAGGTAAGATTAAAAGAAATATTTCAACCTAATTATGATCTAGTTTCTAAATAAAATCTTCTCGTTTGCATAGTGCTATATCGTTTCTCTTTTTTCCCAGCTCCACACAATTGCAAGAAGAATAAGAGCAGGCGCAGCGAAGCCCATCTATTTCAAAGGGTTTGGAAACGGGTTTGGTCACAAGTTCATCTATCGGTCACCTGAGTTGCCTCAATTGATCAAAGATTTTGTTCAGTGCTCAGTAACTGATCGATGGCCATGCCCAGGATTTAACAAGTCGGGGTCTGCTGACGTGTTGGAAATTGAACACAAAGAATGAAAACGGAAACAGGAGAAACCTGATATATCTATACAACATGTTCAAAGATAAGCGCAACTAATCTATTCTCTTCAATAACTATGCGTAAAATGTTTATCCCGTGGTTGACGACGACAGTGATGGGTGATATAAATCTATGTACTTTCACTTCAAAACTTTCTCGAACATACCCAATGTAGATATAGTGCATTAAGCTTCGACACTTCGACAGCTTGCGTAGGACAGACATTCTTGTTGTGATTAAATAATCCTTTCTTTAATCAATTTTCATATGGTTGCTAGATTAGCTAGATTATAAGTGACAATGTGACATTCTTTTTAAATCATTCATCATCATCTCAAATATAGTTAATAAGGTTCGTAATTCAAGGGTAGCTAAAGCTAAACCTAATCTTGATCACAATATTTCAAACATTCTGTGACTTGTGACATTGCCAATAAGAATTTAAATGTAGCTACTAATTCAACTTTTGAATCAATCATATAATAATTTAAAATTGCTCAAGTCGAGCAATACTACACAAAGGGTACTTGCCTATCATTTATTAAACCGGATTTTTACAGTTTCAACTTCCACCTATTTTTCTGCACAATCACACGAAAAACTTAAATTTGCCTTAATACTTTAACGTAGACATATAGATGGTAGAAATAGTCATAATATTTATAGTAGTCAACACAGACACACGAGATTCGCATTTTTTTCGTTTTGTAGTTTTACGAGTAATAAATTTTTTACTCTAATCATCAATCACTCACTACTCAGCTCAAAATGGGTGCAATGTACATAAAACCGTTATTTGTAAGTAGCAGGAACATGATATAAGTTTAATAGTTTAGCTAAATGATGCTATACGGTTTAGCATTTTGTATTATGTCAATAATTCCATTTAGACATTCCTGTCTAGTACTTTGTTGTATTTTGCGTGTGCTTATGGCTTTGTGCTTATAATTTGGGAGGTGCCATGAAACGTACCAGGATATTACTTTATGTATATAAGTCATTATTAAAAAACGCATAAGATTCGCCATTATTGCTTACTTGACCTGACTAGGATACCCGCTTTTCGTTTGAGGTTTGACATTGATTAGTTAAGAATTTAAACGGAAACGTTGTAAAATGTATTGTACAATATATTTTCGTTGTTCCTCTTATTTTTCCAATTGCACTTATTAATTGTTTTTGGCTAGAATTAAGACATTTTAGGAACTATGTGAAATATATATAGTAAAATAGACTTTCTTAATGTTGTGATTTGTTACTAACTTTATATTAAATATTTACGTTCAAAACCCATGCTATGTACATATACCTATATATATGAATTTGAATACTTATATGTTTATTTCGAAGAGATTTACTCGAGATTGAAATAAAACCGAGAGCAGTGTTCATTCCAAAATTCAAATAAAAGTGAGCTTTTTGCATTTATTTCAATAATTCATTTTTTTCTAAGAAGAACAAAAATGCAATTTACTTTTTTTTTCTTCAATAAACTTCACCTCAACATTTTACAGCAGCATTACTGATTTATACAATAATTATCATCATAATGATATTTCATATTCCTTAATTAAATATGATCTGTCTGTACAATCCGCATAAATTTAGCTTATATATACACATATGTATAGCTACGTCACAGTAATTTGTCAATACTTAGTCTATGTACATGGAATATCTAGTTTTTTGCCTATTCAATATATAATCCTTTTTATTTGACACTGGAGGTGGTAAAATATCTGGGTTTAACTCAAATGTATTCCATTATATTCTTATCTCTATTAAAATGATGTTTTCATAGGATTTATGCATTAAAATGGTATTTTAATGAGGTATTGTAATACAATTATATTAATATATAAATTTTCTACAGAGTGGTATGTACAACAAACATTGGATAATATGTAGCAATAAGAATATTTACAGTAAAATATCACAGTATCCTCCGTCGGCGGACCAGGACGGCACAGGCGCATGCATCCCCAGAGGTACTGCCGGTAGTACCAAAAAACGTTCTCTTTCAGCAACGACGCGTTCGTTAATGAATTACTATTACAGTCATTTTCTTTCCTCCATATTTTCACTGATATCCACATTTTTTAAATAGATGACGGAGGAAAACTGAGAAAAAGTTTTACATTCATTTCATTTCTTACAGCTTTCTACGTGCTTCTAGCTCATGGAGAAACGATATCATATAAATTAAGGTACTACTACCTAACTCATTCAAATTATTGCATTATTTCTTGGAGTTGCTTTTTTGACCAGCTTCCCAGTCGCATTTAAAAAGAGCATCAATTTACTAACTGGTTTCCCTCAGGAGCAAACATATAAGTTGCAAGATTAAAACTCACTAGGTTAGCGATATTATTAGTAGCAAAACAAACGTCCTGCGCTTTGATTCAAAACATGATCGATGACTATCATCACAACCGGCGATAAAAGGTAATAATAACTGGAAAGATATTTGGCGCTTTTATAAGTGGCTATTTACTTTTTATGCTTGAATAAAAGTGGCTTTAATTGCGGACACTAACATACTGGCAAACATTACTTTATATAGTAATCTAAGTCATCTAGTATGGCAGGCAATTATTTTAGGCGCAAATGTTCTAAAAGTCAACATGGTTCACCGCTCAACACACATTCAACATTTACTTACTTCTCGTTTACTATTACTATTACTTTTTTCACGTTTTTACCTAAATTCAACAGTACCAATGAGAAAAATGCCCTGTTACGTAATTATACGGAAGTTAAAAGGCAGGAGTTCATTACAAACACTTGGCAAACATGGATCATATAAGTCAGTTCAGCCCTATAAACAATTCATTAATGACGATATAATGTTTGGGAAGAAGATGGGCGTAACAATATGCATTAGAATGTGTTCTTGCACATTTTCGAATGAAAAACTATCTTTATATGATCATCCAATCCATAACATTTAACTTTTCTTTGTACACGAGAATTCAACAAGTGATTATGTACACACGCACTCACTGAAACGCGAGCTGCATATTTTTCAACATTATTTTATGTATATTATTGTTTCTTAAAAATTCAGTCAAAATGTAATTACTAAAGGATGAATCTGCATTTTAAAAAACTGAGAAAAAAATAAATAACAATATGTAAGTTTTTAAGCAGAATGTGCTCGATACATGGGATTCTTTCCTTTGACGGGGAGCGGATGAGCTTCGGTGTTAAAAACCCAATAGTCTAAATCCATCAATTCCTTCGAACTGAACATCAGGTACAGGTACTAGAGACAAAACGAATCAAAATGTTAAAAAACTTGCTTGGATCATTGCATAGTTTCAGTAATGAAGTTAGCATATAATTGTTTTATATTTTATACCTTAAGTGTCTCAGCTAGGAAGAATGACTGTTGTACATCGTCTTGCTGAGGTTCTTTACTATATACATTCCGAAGCCCTGAATATCCTCCACCTACTCCTGACTTACAGTACTTCTCTATAGCCTGAGCTGCATCCCAGCCCCATTCCCGGTACTTGGGATCACCTGTGAGACGCCACATGTAAAAATATGCTTCGATAACTTCAGGCCGCAAAATGTAATACTTTTCATTTTGTCGAAGGGCTCGAGCCTCAAGTGCGTCGCTAAATCTGAAACTCTCGGGACCTAAAAATAACAATAAAACATTATTAACTCACTGGAATGCTGCAAACCTTTAAAAGCAACATTAGGTAATTTTACCAAAGAATAAATAAAGTACCTAATCTTGTAGAAGTTCGAATGTAACTTTCGTGACATGTATTTGTAATTCCTTCAGCTATTTTCATATGACGACTAGCTCTGCTAGTTTCAGTTCCATGATTCTGATTAGCTGTAGGGTCATTTATAGCACCCAAGGCCAACATTCCACCGGCAAAACAAGCAAGATGATCCATCTTGCTTTCCAATCTGTCGTATCGCATCTCAGCGAAATATAAGAGTCCACTCTTGGAATATCGGATAAGTCCATTTTTCTCAAATGCGTCAATAGCATCGTCGTACATTTTTCGGGCATCTACATCCCCAGTCTGGAGATACGATTTAATTAAGTATTCGTAGAAACTGTCTCCTAACGCACCCATTGATACGTGGCCTGCAAAATCAACAAACGTCTTAGTATGGCTATATACGTTACCTACAAAAATAACACATGAAACACAAGCACAAAAACGCATGTACTTACTCTGTGTAAATTTAGCCATTCTAGGATGAACATAGTTAAAATAAAGTCCCTTCGGTTTGTCCAGTTGCTTAATAACCTCCCTAATTTTATAAGCTTTTTGTCTAAACACCGGATCCCCTGTTATATCCGACAAGTATACAAATTCTAGATGCAACGACCCAAATTCGGAAAGTATGCTAGAGCCACTAGCAGCCCAACCATAGTTTCGGCTCGCCTAAAGAGACAAAGCAATAAAAAAAATTATCAATTCACATTGTCACTATTTTCCTATTGTTTTTTTTATATCCAATTTGCATTAAACCGTTGTATTCATTTACCCCAGAATGTAAGCTGATAAGAGCATAAGGAATTCCAGTAGGCGTTTCAAAGGCAGGCAAAAGCTTCTTTCCAAGTTGGTAAGCTTTATCCTTGAACATGGTATCCCCAGTCAAGGCATACGCTGTCAGAAAACCTCCAACGAATCGAATGTTTGTCTCAAATATCGACAATTCTGCTTTCTGTAAAATTGTAAAAACAGTTAATGGGTTCATCAACATTAGTAGGGAGATTAGCAACACTCCATTCATTTGAAAAGTAAATTCACTTTTCTTCCGTGTCATTTCTTACAATCGTATCAAAGTCGAGATTATTTGCTATCCAATCTCTCGCTTGTTTGTATTCATCGTGCATTCCCATCATGTACAAAGTGTCGATTGCATCTACAATTGTAGCACCAAGTTTGGCTGGACCAAATATACTCGCTGAGTGACCCCTTTGACTTGTAGGTCGAAGTTCGTTGTGACCCCAGGCATACTTGACATAGTTATCCCAAGAGTCTTTCATCATCTGAAAATGTTAAAAATAACCACGTTTTAGATACGAACATCCTCCTTTTCTCTTGCATGAAAACTTTTCATGGCAAAGCCGGTAGACGGTGAACCACGCCTAGACAATTATCTCCAATTTATGCCCATTTCCTAATAGCCACAATTGTCATCATCAAATATCCATAAACCATTTTAGCTTTTTTGTCCAAGCTCCCATTCATGTCAGCTATTATAACAAAGTGTAATTGTGTTTCCTTCCACTCTGTGAACCAACCTGTTTAATAAAATCCCTCTTGCTTTTCACATCCTCCCAATCCTGAGATTCTAAATCAACTCCCCTCTCAGTCTCACCAAAAACTATAACATCCTCCAGCCTCGCCGGCCCTCTACTGAGATTCCGATACATGTAATTACTCCTATTGTAATGTAAATTGGCTAGAGCAGCACTCGTATAAAAAATATCATCTACAGCACGTGCGTCCCTGCTCCAGCCCATAAACAGGAAACTGGGCATTAGAGCACCTATTGAGAGCATCAGTGTGATACCGACTAGCTTCCGAAACAACGCCATATTTCTGCTATTTCTACTACCACGCTGATGGCTCTTGTTGGTCCCACCACCGCCAATGTTCCCCTTTCCTATGTACACCAGCCAAAAAATGGGAACAAAGAAGGGGACACTTTGAACCACACTTGTCAGGAAAATATCACTACTCTCGTGAAAACTCATATACTCTCCGATCCAAACATAATATTTCCAAATAGGTATGTAATAAAACATACATATAAAATCACATCTACGCTTTTCTCTCGTAGTGTCCATACACCACCAACGAAAACGATCACTCTGCTCAATAAACACTCAATCGCAGCATTTTTCCACTTCTGCCACACACACTCATAGCACAGAGGACACCCAAATGGCAGCAAACTCCTTTCCGATCCGCTTACACACGCAACATTCTTTTTCTCACATAAAACAATATTCACCAAATGATAATAATTTTTTCAAGGAAATAAAAAAGAATTTGCGAGCACAGCACAACTAAAATTTATAAAACTTTTATAAAATAAAACAAAAATATGCTACCAAAATACACACTTCCACCAGCCATACATTTTGTACAAAAATGTGCACCCTACGCACAAATAATTAGAGGAAAATCAGATCCAGTGTGAAATACCAGGACAAGGCCCATGATGATGATCACCCTACGCAGCTACCAAACTACTTTATAAGATCCACTACAAAATACAATGACCATTCAACAATACTTCTTCATTCACAACAACATATTTTTCATCTCTTCAATATACCGTGTCTGATATAACGCAACTCAACAAACAAAAAACAACCGAGAAAAATAACAGATTTTGCAGGCCACAGACAGGGGCAGACTACAAAATACGCCTGTGTAAACTAAAGCTGCATAACATCACATTATCATGTTACCAGCAGCCTCTTTCCTCACAAAGGAATAATATCTTTACTCACGAAATGTACATTGATCTCCTCACAAAAATCACAAACATCCCTGCAAAACATCAACAACAGCAAACACCCAACTCAACAGGCACAGGCCAGGCTCCGTTCTTTTTTCTTTTTCTTATCTTCATAATATTACTCATTGTATAACATGCTGTACAACATCACTCGTGTGGACGATAATAATGCCTTGCTACTCTGTTGCTCTTAAAAATTCAAAATGAACAACGGATGTACGAAAAATATACACACACATGCAAATCGCCACAAACGAGATTGAGGATTGCGAGTGAATGGCAAAAAAACGGGGAGGCTAAAATAAATGGAATTATACGCATAGGTACTACACACATACGTAAAATCTTTTAATGATAATGATGGATGGATTTATGTATTACGTCCATCCATTAACATTAAACAGATACACGCAGGCATTAGGCATGATGATGATGCATACTCAACCAAGAAGACACTCAATTTAAAAGATCTCATATATGAAAGCCCATGCCACGGCAAACAAGCCATGCCAGTCCCAAAGAGACCAGACCAGCAAACAATCTATCTAAAATATCTGCATTAAAAAGTACGGACACAGGTTATGCCGTACATGTCGAATGGGATGTCGATGTACGTAAAACAACCTGTGCTGTTTACATTCCCTTCTAGAATGACTATATATACATGAAATGATGATGATGGTGACGATGATGATGATAGCAATTTAACAGTTCTGCTGGGATTCTGGTTAGTGGCCCTTCTCGTTAAGTGCTGCATAATGGAGTACGCAGTAATGCAGTAATAAGTTGTGTGTGTATCACGGAAAAAGATATAACGAGCAATAAGTCAGAGAGTGGGAGAGCTGTAACTAGTATTATGGCATTTTTTAACTTGCTATTTTCATAGGATTTATATACACACACAATAAATTCAATCTATGTGCTTACATAGTTCAGCCAAGCCAGATTCACTTCTTTCTTCTACGAAACGCCTTATACGTCTGAATATTCCCAACTTGCATAAACCAACGAGCAACACTACTTTTATCGTATTCATTGTATTATCATCAACGTCATCATCACCATTCTAAAAAACTGTAAGAATGTTCTCCTCGGTACCAGCACAAAACTACTACTTGATATTCTCAGTAGAGTATATTTTTTCTTCTTTTTGATTGTTGTTTTTCATGCTCATAATAGGATGATCATCATCACATGACGGTACTGCGTACTCTTATGTAAAAAAAAAGTTTCTTTTCGCTTTGCGGTGAAGTTGACTCGATGAGTGGAGAAGAAGAGCATTCAACCATTCACTTATCTGCCAAAATCTGAAAACACAGCAGAAGCACAAAAATCACAGAATGAGAAGAGCCTTTGTCTTGGCATCTATGCAGGCTTTTTAAGTTTGAAGTGCACTCTTGCATTACCAAGAAAAGTAGTAGCATTTATATAGCACCACTATCATTCTACTACCATCAATCAGTTAGCATTTTAATTGTTCGTTTTGGTGTGCCTTATAATGCGACCAAGCCACCGCCCTCTCCATCATCACACTTGATAAGCATTTTATGCTTTTTTCTCTAGTTTTTAGACCAAAATTCGTGTATTGTTCAAGCAAGTGGTTTTTGTGAATGCAAAGGTAGCACTTTATGTAGTCCTATGAAAAAAAGGCACCCGGTCAAAACACAACTCATGCATGCTCATCTTACCTATGAATCTACAATCCATGTAAAAAAAATCGTCAATAGTGTTTAGCATTACGTTCCATTCAACAGGACACGCACATGCTACATGACGAACCTACATTTTTTTACAAAGACAAGTAGTATAACTTCTTTTTGTTAATAGAAGAATCAAGACTTAAATAAGCACAACACGTCATTTTCATTATGAAGAATCAATTTCCCTTGAAACAAACAGAATCCCGATTTAATATGCATTAAAACCTTCGATCACATGAACCATACTGGTTTATATTTTGTATTTTTTTTTGCTTTTCCTCACAAAATCATTATTACGAAAAAATAGATGCAGATTGCATATACGCGTGCGGTACCCACAAGTCTTGATAATTGTTTGAATCTTTTTAATAAAAACGTTTCAAACAAAAAGTTCCTTGAGTAACGCAAACAAGGAAATGAGGATGCTATTATTACACGCACATTGTGAAGATAAGAATCTGTAGAGATATCTCTAATCTGCTGATCTTACGTTGGAGACATATACATAATATGTGCCTATGCGTGTCACGTCATATTTCAAACAAACGATTAAGCACGATTGCAGCATCGCACAGTTAGTGGATAAAATATGGACCATAACATAATTCATATATATGCATAATTTTATATAATCATTATATTTGAACAGACAGGAAGGCAAAAAAGTATCACGAAATGTCACTGCCGTTCTTACTGGTTGACTGAAATTGTCGTGTCAAATCAGCAGAATTAAGCAGTCCATGGCCACAGGAACACAAAAATGGCAAAGTACAAAATATAGACAGCATTGAAATATAAAATGTAGTGGAATATATGATTATTGAAAAAAAGTAACATTAAAAGATGAACAAAGTTTACTCTCATGTTCATCCTGATAACTTTTGTTCATTTTAAACAATGAATAATAATGAATACAGATTTTGTACCATTAGCATTTACGCATTTAACGTTCGTCATATCCATTGTGTTACTTAATAACTACGGTTGAAGTTAAAGCTTAAATGACAAGACGAGTGAAGGAGCATGCATAAAAATTACACACATTTACAAAGACAAAAAAGTGCCAACGATGCAGCTCACAAAGTTACGGTATGGCTCATCATCATCATCATCATCACATACGTACTATCATAAAGTCAATACTTTTACATGCACATCTTTTTTATAGCATTATAAAAAATCCCAACTTGCCTCCCATTATCTCCCATTATTTTTTTCATGCATTACGTTCGTTAGCATGTAGCAAAATTAGAACATGAAAAGTTGCGAAATTTTGTTTTTTGCTGATATACAGGTTATAAGAGTAGCACAACAACTCAGTGTCCAACAGTAAACGTGTCGTCGGTCAGTCCTTAATATGTCGGTATGATGCATGTGCGCATAATGCAGCGGTGGCGTGGCATGGCAGTCTACACGTTTTTCTTAACGACTATTGGCCATCCTACTAAAATCAACAATCAACATGTTCGTCAAGCCAGGCCAGGTCAGTTTGGTTAAATGATGGATGATGGTCAGCGTACTAATGAATAGTGGCATGGTTCTATACTCGTTGAAATTATTGTTTCTATTGACATTTATGCATCATAATGTGAAATAAGTACCGTTTATTTCTCACACTACGCAAACAACGAATATAAAGACAAATACTTTGACTAAATCCAGTTGTTGTACTTATTCCATTATCTTAATCATGCCAACACGATTATCAGCAGCTATATATTCGCTCTGTTTGACTTAAAGCAAATAAGTGTCATATATGAAGTATGAAGCTTTCACAAATGGACCACAACGAAAGAACATGAAATATAAAGAGACAGAGATAAAGAGTGCCCCACAAAATAGTTTATCTAACTGCTCTGTTGCTTCTACTTTCCCATTCCATGATTTGCTACCAATTATATTTAATAAGTTTTAATCCTCTTAATTGATACTAAGTAGTGGACATTATTAACAACAATTTACTTCACATGTTTTCTCTCTAAAAAAGTCTATTACTGCTCATTTACATGTGAAAAAAGCGGTGTAAAAGAAACAAAGTCCTTTAACCAATAATTTCAAAGAAGCTAAGCTTAGTTAGCACCGTACCGTTTGGGTGCGTTGATTTGTTGGGTGAGAATTAAAGCGTAAATGTCATGTAATTATTTACACACACTTACACTTGGTAATTGATCAAGTCACCAGTACCACCAACCAAGACAAAAGGGCGGTGATACAAAGACACGCCAAAATGACTAACGTGGAATGATGACAGTTTTACGCTTAAACTTCCGATTATCTGCTTCCTGCTTTCATGAAGCAACCAGCCCCATCCAACACATACTTTATGTCGTGTCTACGTCATATTAGAGGTCTTAAAAAGCCGCTGTTGCATACTTCCAAAATTTTTTACTCAAACCTCTTGCGCTAAAGTAAAACCAGCAATAACGATATTTGTCGCAATAAGCCGGTTTTTATGTATTACCAAATTTAAACAAGAATAATATTTCAAAATTTGTTCCATTTTAAAATAATAATTTTGGTGATCATATATGACATCAGAACAGGAGTGAAACCAACTGCAAATTAACATTACTCGTTTCCTTTCAACCCATCTCTGCGGAAGACGACATGAAGAAGTGAAAGGGTTATATTCAACGATAACGACACATCCGGATGATTGGATGATGCACAAATGTATGTAGGTACGTCAAGAATAGAATACCTAAAATAGTAATGTAGGTAGTAGATGTAGATAAAAATAAACAAGGTGTATTTACATAAACGGGATTAATTTTCATTTTCATGCTGCCAATTGTCAATCTTTAAGTCAAGCAGAACAACAAGCATACGA
>JAQIXW010002176.1:0-16367 GCA_034700685.1 Willowsia buskii | reverse complement strand
AAATTTTTGCTTTTTCTGGTACCCAACTGAAAAAATCAAAGATTTGATGGATAGCAACAGCAAATATTTTTATGGGAGAATAAACTTACCACGCTCAGCACCCCCTCCACGTTCCCCACCTCGCTCGCCTCCCCCACTCCCAGGCATCACCATCCCAGGAAGATTCAGTCCTTGTTGTATTAAATACTGACGTTGTGTTAATTGCAACTGCTGCATGAGCTGATGCTGCTGAGCTGCTAACTGTTGCAAAGCACCTGAGGATTTTTTCTTATCACCGTTTTGGATTAAGTGGGATTGTTGCAGTAGATTCAGCTGGAGGGAAATAAATCACAAGTAAAAAACACACTCCAAATCTCACGATCATTCAAGGCAATTAAAAAGCACAGATAAAGAGTTAATTTCAGTGTAATCCCATTTCTGGCTCAATTTTCACAGACAAAAAAAACCTCAGCATTTTGCTCAGATTTGCAATTGGTTTAAAACACTGTCCAATAGGTAACTACACAATTATCGATATCACCATACCTGTAGCTGCTCCTGTAAACTTTGTAGCGCCTGTTCTAATTGTTTTCGTCCAATTTCAACAAGCTGATGTTGTTGCTAGAGAAAAAGGGAGAAAAGAGAGAAGGAAAGCAGCGTTCTTAGAAATGAGTCAGTTTACCCCTGGTTACGTGTTCAGAGAAAGTTTTTATGTGTTACTCGTACTTTTGGTTTTGCTCTTGATCTTACTTGATGCTGGAAAAGGAGGGTTTGTTGTTGCATGAGGGATTGGAGTTGGGCAGGGGTGAGGAGTTGTTGTTGGATGAGCTGTTGCATCTGGTGAATGTTGGGACCCATCATCATCGAATTCCCAGAACCAGGGCCACAGTTCACGTTAGGATGGGGCAGGCACTGCTGATTGGACCCGGTGGGCAGCATTGGTGGGGATGGAGTACCCGCTTGACCGTTTCTCAGATTGTTGTTGTTCGTGCTGGTGTTGTTATTGTTATTATTATTGTTGTTGTTATTGTTGTTATTATTGTTTAGAGCTTCCTTGCTATTGGCTAGATCTCGCATTTTGGCTACCTCATAGAGAGAGGCGTTCTGCAGTTCCTTTTGACGCTGCTTCAGTGCTTTCACGGAAGGAGGCGTCTGTACAGAAAAAAAACAGCAAATAAATCGTATTACAACTTGTGCTAGACTGGACTACAAAAAATTATGAATACTCTATCAACATCCCAAGCTCATGTAAGGCAGCATTTTTTATCGCTATCGCTATTGTACTCCACAACAAAAGATCTATCTATACTCTCCACATACAAACTTTCCATCTTCATGATATTGTCAATACAGTAATAGACGAGACCACTGAGAGAAAATCCATTGTCAGCAGTTTTTTCCCATGCAACCCTGAGATTTTTGTGGACGTCCTTCTCCAATTGCAAATCAGCTCTAAATCCAAGCAGCAAAGAAGAAAGTCTGACCCAGTCAGTATAAATAGTGAATGGTGAAGGAAAAGCAGAAAAAATAGCCGTCTTATCAGTAAACAAAGCTCACTTTTTCTTCATGAGCCAAAAGTCAACCTCCGCCATACATTACACACTTTTCTCTCTCTCTTTTCTTCTTCATGCTTACTCCATATACAACAGGAAAGTGAGGAGAGAAAGGGTGCTTGGAAAACTCAATTGTGATCTGACGTCTCTTATTTCTTACTCGAGAAAACTTTTTTTTCTCTTCTCTCCATTTCTCCCTCTCTGGTTCTCAGTTGATACAATAAATTTGTAATCAGGACAATCTTGAGTTCCCATTCTGCCACTTGCAATACAATAGAGACGAAAGACATAAATACGATAAAGACACCGTAATGGATGTATACATACATGCGGGAAAGTTAGATTACATCCGTAAAAATAGAAGGATTCCAGTACAAGACTGCTTTGTACACACTTTTTTTCCTTGTGGAATTGCCATATATAAATGACAAAATGCTATTGTCATTGCAACTACTTTTCTTTTTTTTTTCTTCTCCCAACTCTGCTACAACACATTTCTCTTCTTGGCACAACACATTCATTCCGCTACAGATTACAGTTAAACATTTGATCAGCCATTTTTACTACATTTTCTTCTCTCTCGATTGCTTCCACTACTACTCCTGTTGACTGGTCGTAACGAAATAAGTACTTTGGCGTAACAAAAAAACAGTTCTAACAATATGTTTGAATTTGTATGGACTATAAGGAAACAGCAGTGGTCAAGCTTCGGATTATTGCTTCAAAAAAATTCTCTCTAGAAGGAAAGAACAGAAATGGATGGACAAACAAAACTATTTTCTCATTGTTGTTGGCAACTCATGCAGACTCATCCATTTCTGAGGAGACTTTTTTACCTCATAAAAATTGACTACAGTGACAACCAGTGAGAAACAGAGATTGCTCCTTTTTTATCTTTATTTATGCCCATCTTACGCTTTTTACATCCATATTTCTATTGAATGCATGTGAGCAATACAGATTTTTGCATATAACCAACATAATTAGCGACATAACAAATTAGACGATTTGTTTCAAGCTATCATTTTATATTTGCCCCTTGTCAAAAATAACGAATTAGTGTGTACACCAATTCCCATAAAAATAACAACTCATGGTAAATGGAGAGATGAAAGTCAGCCAGTTACACAGAAAGTAGACAAGTTAGCATGATCCTCTGGTGAAAGCTAAAAAGAGACTTAAAAAATGGTCGAAAAACCAGGGGAAAGCACACTACTCTTTTTTAAAAGGAAAAACAAACATCCCATCCCGTGAAAACTGCAGAATGCATATAAAGCAGTTGATGTGAGTGACGTCGCGTGACGTCAAAGTGTGTTGCTTCTAATGAAAAAGTCAATCAAGGCAGAAAACTCTTGTTTTTTTGTTAGATCCACAAAACACGCAAAAAAAATTGCTCCGCGTATCAATGTTGAGAGGTTAGCCAGAAATTCATCAGTGTGTAGACACTATATCGCCTAATGAAAAATGTGTACTAGGCGGAAACATCTCTCTCCCTTTTTCCTCACGCTAAGTAAATTACATGTGTTTCTATTAAAATTTTTAAAGAAGACTTCTTCATGTCGGTAGAGACGTGGTTATTGTAAAAGAAAAAAATATAGTTTCAACCTTGTTGTTTGTGTTCGCTCCAGACTCATTAAAAATCTATATTCATTCATTATATTGTCGAGCATTCTCATCACACTAGTTGGAGAGTAAGTATATGACATGTACGCTATATTATTTGTGAGTGTAGTTGTGTTTTATGCAACGGCTCTCTGTGTGTGGTCGTTTTTCTCTTGATGTGGCTTGTTTAAGTGTTTTGACAACGATTGCTCACTGAATTATTCATCATCAATTAAGGCATTGCTAAATAATAGAGAGACCGTTTTTTTTTCTCTGTTTTGCGAGGAAAGTGTGGAGTTTTGTGTTTGTCGTTTGTGTACACAAGACAACATGCACACAATCTATACAACATTATGTTACAATGTGGATAGATTTACTATTAGGCAAGGTATCGTGGTGGACCTTTTTCTCCTCTTTGTTGTTTTGGAACTCTCTTGTGACTTGTCTGAAATTTGACTCGTGTTTCGATTAACAGCATGGTTCTTGTAGAAAGCAGTGATGGAGCGGTGATGATGATGATGGCTAAAGTGACAAATCCGAGTGAGAGTAGCGGTTAGAATGGTATTTTCTTGGGAAATATAGGCCACATAATAATATGCAGTCTCTTGCAATTTGTTGTATAAAATGGACATTGCTTAGTATCTATTTTTTTCGTCTTGAGGTGAACAGCATATTATTATGCGACCCTACATATAATAGTATCCAAGTTAAAGGTATACACTCATTTTGAAGATACAACAACAGAAAAACAATTGTGAATGACGTGAAGGAGTAGTTGTTGTGCACGCAACCCGGATGTCTGTCTTGTAAACATACAAATAACTTTGTCACTTGTTTATTCCTCGCCTGCCTTGACAGCTTTCTATCTCCCTTTGTCTTTCCAGGAGACAACAACAACATGCAAAAAACATTGGGTTGACGAGGACAAGACAAATTGTAGCTAGAAAGTGTACATTTCAAGAAAGAAAATATGTCCATAGCAAAAACGCTAGTTTCTCTTAAAAATGCATTTTTCATCACTCAGCCAAAATCGGTGCCATTTTGAGTCGAATTTGAACTCCGTCTATTACCCCAAAAGGAAAAACCGATGTATGTTTTCTCACATACAAGCCACATAAATATTCAGCTGCAAAGATAAATGGGTCGTTTGCAAAATCGGTGGAGCAAAATAGAAACAAAAAGAATTAGGGAGAAATATGTTTCCAGTTTGCAAGGCTTTCTCCGACAATCGCTAAACACATCAATTTGCGTACATTATGTACACCTAACATCCATAAACAAACTGCAATCATCAATAACAAATTGATTACTTGCTAGCTAACTAAATGAATACAAGAGGGCAAATGTATATTCTGTTGTGTAGATATTCTACTGTTGAAACGAGACATTATTCATGAATAGTTGATGAGATAGGTGGTCGTGGTTTCGTTTAGTGGTAATGGTGGCGATGGCATTCTTCTCGAATCTGGCGCATTCATAAAGTCTACATGTTTGGGTGTGCATCTATTATTAAATTATTGTCATCAAAGATTATATGCAAACTGGTTTCCTCCGGTGACCCGTTTTACCATCGGAAGATAATGCAAGTCTGTTCTACATTATTATTATTATGGCTGCTCTCTGATGCTGTTGTCCTGTTTCCTGTCTGCTGTCGCCCTTCTTTGTATATGCCAGTGACAGTGTTGTCCATGTTGTGTTCTTCAACATGAATTTTTATTGTACATTAATAGTTTTTGCCTATGTACATTTAAACTACTGCGAGTAAACAAGGAGATACATTTTTCTGTTGAAAGTTTCATGACTTTTCTCTTTCTTTTAGCTTTCTATCTTTTTTCCTTTTCCATTTGATTATTGTTTTCCCTCAGTTTGTCAGCACTGTCGGAAATAAGTCCTTTTTTGTCAATCAAATCAAAACAAAAACAATTCCAGACTTTATCTATGGCTACCTATATTTATGCATTTATTTCTATTCCAGCTGGTGAAATAGTCATGATAGATACAACATACGACACAAGAGACTCAGTTATTTTGTACATTAACCATCTGGCAATCTATTTCTTTATTTATGTGGAAAAAACAATGAAATTTTATCGAGAAAATATGGCGACTACACAGACAACAAGAATACATGCACACAGAAAATCCCCGATAAAAATTTACAGTCTATTGTCTCCTTTCATGTTAGCAACTAAAAGGAAGAAAATAACCAAAAGGTTGACAACTTTGCACAAATGCAAAATCAGGTATGCATAGTGACCCAATGCAAAAACGGAAAGAATATTTAGGGGTAACCTGATACATGGATAGATACCCTTTTATTTTTCACCGTCGCTTCACAATGCATTTGTACTAAAATACCTTGCGTTTGAGCGATGGCTTTTGTTTTTCTTCCTTAATTCCATTCAAATCCAGCAAGTCTGCTTATTTCTCAAAAAAAACCATAAGAAAAAAAACGAGGGAGCAGAGAAAAGACAAAAAGAAGTGGAAAGAAGAACAAGGACAAAGTTCTCACTAAAATCGACAATGACGACGGCGACGATGATGATGATGATGATGATGAAACAAGCTATAAATATTCTTCCTCTGTTACTGTGTTTTTTAGTACACACACTTTCACTCCACAAAAAAGTTTATAATAATAATAATAAGGCATTATTATACCTTATTTAAAGAATATATATACCTCCATGTGTCTATGTGTGTACAGCATGGTTGATGTTTTGTCTCTGTGTCGTCTTGTGTGTGTCCCATGGCAAGTAAAAGCCATTTGGTATTCACCGGGGCACCCGAAGACCAACTTAAAAACTCGCTTCTCTGTTTCATCCCTTTCCAGGGGAAAGATCCCTTATCACATATTTCATATGCAAGACGATGTTTTGCTTGCCGGCAGCAATATTATTTCCATATTTTTCACATAATGCTCCGCTGTGTATGGCTTTTATTTCATGTGACATCATAGTAATGCATTTTAACGTCTTATCATTCATTGCAGCATCTCCTCCTCACATACACCTACCAACACACAACCAACTTTTTATTTTTTTCTCCAGCCACTACTGTCGCTATGGTGGCATCCTAGTGTGTGGTGTAATATTAACAGTGAGAAAGAAAGAAGAATAAAGAAGAAAAACCCAAGTAAATATTTGCTCACGATGGCCCATTTCGCCTTCTCTCTTGTCTTTTTGGCCACAAGTTAAAAAAATGCCATGAGGAGACATTGTTATAAAAACGCGACCTGCATTCAGTACACCAATAAAAATCTACCTCATCATCCGCGGCACCCACTAAACAATCATATCGTTCCCTCTCTCGTCCCTTTTCTTACAATTTTTGTCTTTCCCTTTCCTCCAATCTCTCTTATGTGCGGTGTTACAACTTTTCCTTTTTTTGTTTCTCAGAAACTCATGCTTACAGGGAAAGTGGCATGGAAAAAATCAAGTTTTGTTCTGTCGTGCTCACCTATTCTCATCATAACTTTTGACATAATAATATATACATATTATAGAAGTGTTTCCTAAATATGTATATAGATCAGTGGTAATTGTAGTCAACCGCGTGCCAACTTTCACCCGGCCTTTTGACTTTCACAGAGAGAAACACCGCAGAGTATAATAATAACAATAATGCTATTGTGGGATCCGTAGAAAAAAAAGGAAAAAGTTTTTCTGCTGCTATTTCTCTTTTTTCTCTCTTTTTTAACCCTTTTCTTTCCTACTCCCTTTTCCTGTTTTATGTACATCATTATTATGATTATGTTTTCCTACTTCCTCTTCGACAGTTTTTGTGTGTGGCTCTTTGAAAAGAGGAGTAAGGTAGGTGTGTATGTGTGTGGTTTGCTGAGTGTTTTTTTCTTTCTATATCACCCAGTAATACCTGTGATTATAATGCTGTTCACTCTGCATTTTTTCTGACTTATGGCCTTTCTTTTTTGAATGAGGCATTGTGCTGCAGTGAAAAAGAGGGCCATATAAACAACTTGCTTATGCATGCAGGCATTGTACTCTTTATTGTACTCCTGCAGAGAGAGAAAGGTGAACTAGTAGTGAGAAAAAATATTTTACTTTGCTGTTATCCTCCCAATGTCTCTTTTTTGGAATGAGGGAGAAAGCAAAAAGTTTGTCTCTTGACTTGTTCTCTGACGCCGTTATTAAATACAAAGTATGCATTTTTGTCTATGTAATTTTTAAAGCGAAAGGTTTCGTATTTTATAGGCATTCATTATGATATATTAAATTACAGCGGTAAGCTCCAAGAAATGTGATCTTGATCTCTTTGCCAAAAGTCAGCAAAAAAACATGTTTACCTCTTTAATTTTTCGTTTAAACAAGTTTATAAATTTCCCATGAAAAAAAGTCGGGAATGTCGGGATTTATATTTTGAGCCATGGTGAAACGCACAGAGGGTTCATAATGACAACCAATTTTATTATGGGAATTCGACAGGAAAACACCTTGACTTTTGCTATATCTAGGAACATTACAGCTGTTATTATGTTTCTTGCAAGTGTGTTGCCAACAGCACACTTGGGACTAGTTCCCGTTGATATCCTGTCATTACATCAAAATACTCCGCAGGGAAGGAGGAAAAGAGAGCGGGAGAGTAGCTCGAAACTCTGAAGAGGTCAAATGATAATATGGATACACACAACATGAAACACTAAAGCGATCTTATCAAGATGCGAGCAGTATGCAAGTCATCACTTATCACTTTGTTCCGTGTACATAATAACAAGTAGGTAGACATTGACCATTCCTTAAAAATATGGACATTCTCAATACAGAAATGTAGGAT
This sequence comes from Willowsia buskii, assembly GCA_034700685.1. Taxonomy (NCBI): domain Eukaryota; kingdom Metazoa; phylum Arthropoda; class Collembola; order Entomobryomorpha; family Entomobryidae; genus Willowsia; species Willowsia buskii. The sequence goes on along the minus strand of JAQIXW010002176.1, from coordinate 8,442 downwards.
GAAAAAAAGAAGAAAAGTGCGAGAAATAGTTCGCTGGCTGCTTTGCTAGTGAAGAAAATTGAACGATTATTTCAAAAGTGTGCGAGCAAGTTAGACTGGAGAGACAGCGGTAAAATCTGCAGCTTCGAACTATTCAATCACTTGCCATTCGGAGGTGTTAGTTGTGTGAACGGTAAATTGTATTTATGACTGTGAAGACTACACCAGTCTTCCTCTCTGCACGGATGAGAGTGCTAAAGTTATAATATGCTGCTTCCAATTTCGTTAATGTCGATGACTCCTGAATTTCACACATGAGCGTGAAAGTCCATTTTTACGATGGCACATTGAATCCTTGAATAGTCGATCTCGTAGCACTTGTCTCTCTCTCTCGTTTCGCCTTCTTCAGACAAAGAGGTACAATACATGTTACACTTCTACCTTGCTATTTGAGAGAGAGACGACATATTATCCATTGCTCCCTTCTCTCTAAATGGCAGGCACTAACGCGGTTCTGATTTACGACTTGGACCATCTCAATTTCTCCTGCTTTCGTCCATATCCATTTCAAACACTCTACTGAGCTGTACAAGTGGATGCAGCTTCTAGAGAGCACCTTATTTGGAAAGTGAGAAATATTGCATGGAAGCGATGACCATACAGAAATATACCTTACTGTAAAATGGATTTTTATGAGGTAAATTGTAAATACAAAGTAGTAAATAACTCGGAGAGAAAGAGAGAGAAAAAAACTTGTACATGAAAATGTGTAGAAATATTTATTATTGAAAACTTTTTACCATGGGCAAAATGTTATTGAATTTCTACGCACATTTTGAACAGTTTTGTATAAAAAAAACGGTGAACCTAGAAAACTAAAAATAGTATATATGAAATGGAAGGAAGCAAACTACAAGAAAGAGCATTGATTAAACTAAAATTTCTTGTTCCGAAATACCTCACATCTACATAATTTTGATTACAAGGTCATAGAAGTGTGTATTTTAATTTTTTATTATCTCCGTACTAAATTCTTAAGGGTGGTTTTTAATAGTTTTATAGACTTCGTCTCAGCGCTTATTTAATGTGTTATAAATGCCATAGGCACAGACGACATTTTCTTATGAAACGTTTTACTTCGAAAGATGACAATCTTTCTTTCTTCGTTTCCAATTCACACACAGAAGATCATACAAAAATTGAACGGTAATGTTTCCAAGAAGAATTGTGGATGGACCCAACATCCGATCGTTTTTCTTTCAAATGTTCACATCATTTTGGCACTATTACACACACACGTACATATACATCGCCACATAACTTAGATTCTACGACAAGAAGAAAGCGAGGCGGACGGCGAGTCTCCAAAAACTTCTTTCTTTTTACCTCATCACATTCCCTTACTCGATTTTATGGTTGCATCAATAACTTGCTTGCTTGTCTTCCTTTTTTTTTCTCTTTTATGTCCTTCCACTTTATCATAACAAAGTGTAACACTTTTTCTCTTTAGCCCCTACCATCATCTTTACTAGTAGAGTCATCTTAACAGATATCTATACACGTTATTATTGTTATTATTATTATTGTATGTGTTTCTAAAGAAAAACAGAGACAGTTGTACTTTTTATTATACGTGTAGTATTTTTGGCTACTAACAGAATTCTTATTTTTAGATATATCCCCTATCAGAACCATTCTCCCGCAATAATTCACATAGTTTCCTGATATCATTATTACTCTGCCACAGACCAATAAAGCGACTCTATACTTTAGAATCTTACCCTCACAGTCATGAAATGCATGTTTGTATGTTTAGGTTATAAAATTATGTATTTTTCTCCTTCAAGATGCTACTTCTTCTTCAACATCTTCTCTCTCGCAGTTTTTTTTCACTTTGACCATTTTCAACAGTTACTTTGTCACTATTATTGCCACTCTCCCTGTGTAGTTTACAACAATATATTACTGTTACGGATGAGTTTATGCGTTTATCTCTGGACGATCTGCCCACTACAAATACATTTCATATACAGTTACTCCATAAATGCAACTATACAGTTAGTAATACCATAGTAATGTCTATGACAGGTTCAGTTACAAAAAAAATAGACAAAGCGGAACATCCAGCCACTTCGAGGGAGCAAAATGTACCACAAAATGTTGCAATTTTCTTTCAATTTAATGTGCATTTATTTTTCCCCTTCGATCCATGCATTTATAGACGGCGTGCATTTGCAATGACTCATGTTAGCTTTAAGGTTAGCAGGTAAACTGGCTTTTAACCCACCCTCCCAAAAAAACTCGTTCTGTTCTGAATGTACCCTCCCATACGAAACTGCTTTGCGTACAATACCAAAAAAACTGTCCTTTTCCGACTACTATTATTGCTAGTTTAGTTTCCATAATGTTCGCAATAATAATAGGACACCAATAAAACAACAGTTTAGCCTTAGCCTCTCCTTTCTTTTTGCCCATTCATACAGAAGATAGATGGCGATAGCAAAGGGAAAAGAGAAAACTTGGCACTTTTTTTCTATTTTCTTGTTTTCCACCCTGAGAAAATAAAAATATCTCTAGACTCCTTCTACACAAAATTGCTCGTGTATATCATCTCCGCTTATTGCATACAGAATGTTTCCAAATAATAATAAATATATTTTGATAACACGAAGTTGGGGAGGACATCGAGACGACTTTTTTTTCTCTTTCAATTTTTCCCACTTGTTTTATTTTTTTTCATATCCACTTTCTCCGCCGTTTTGTTGGACAGTTGTTGTAGCAGTAAAAGTTTCTAAGCTATATAAACTTGATGTTTCAATATTTTCAATACATGCTTTGCAACTTCTCCTTTCCAATAATCTGTTAAAGTGCCAACACCATTTTTTTCAGGGCTAGTTTTGCAATATCATATTGAATTGAGTACACACGTTTACAGTTTGCTACAGCGATAGAGAGTAGATGGACCGTATCCTTTTTTTCGTCGATCACCAACCACTAGTTTTTTCATTCTCTTCGTATCAATATTTTTTCCTAGCTTTTTTAACAGTAAATAAATACAACAAGAAGAAAAACGGAGGCAGGGGACAAAACGGTTTCTTCTTCCTTTTTTCATGCTACTGGCTGGGTAGTGGGTACACAACTTTTTTTTTTTACTGAGGTATTGAACACAACATGAGCACGTGAAGTGGAGAAATCTAATGCTGTATTCCACTGGGAAAGTTATGGCCACAGAAGCAAGAGCCAGAACGAGTGAAATCACTCATCCCCTTTTCCACTTGCTTTAGTCTACGTTACTCCGTCCATTTTTTTCTGAAAGAGAAGCGAGGCCAGTAGTGGGAAAGGCTATTGAAGAAGAAGACGAAGATTTCACCAGGGAAAAATACTCTTTTTATTGGAGCTACACCAAAATCATATATGCAAACTGGGAAAACCTACGCATAAGCATGTATATTGATGTTTCACATTTTTTCTGGGAAAATATCATGAATGTTGAGTAAATTGAAATATTTATTGAGAAATATGGATATGTATAGATGAAGTTGAGTTGTCTGTTATTAAAAATCTTCCTTTCATACAAATTGAATCTGTACATTGGAAAACTAAATATGTCAAGACTTTATGCATTGCTTGAGCTACCATGGTAACATATCTGGCCAGAGATCATAGTGAATGTAAATTTTTTGTTTGTTTCATAACTTATCACTAGGTCTTCCTAAGACATGGAATTGTTAAGAGTTGAAGAAATAAGTCGATTGGATTTCTTCACGGGAAAATGAGTAATCTTTCACTGAGAGTCTCCAGAGATACAATTATTTTTCATGCTTCAATTGCGCTCCAGCATTATCACCACCATGATGAGTAGAGCGAAGAATAGGAGGAAGCTACTACATTGTTTGTTCTTAAGTATCCTGATAAATCCCTAATCAACAAGAGATGATGATGTGTTTATAATGAGCAAAATTTTCTCCTACTTCTTCAAAGTCTACTAATCAAACAGAACAGAGAGAGAGAGAAAATCAGTATCAACATTTTCCTCTTGCCCAGTAATTATCGATGCCCGGAAATTTTCGAAAGGATGAATAGTAAAATCCTTGTGGAGTTGTTGCAAATGCAGGCACACAATTCGAACGAGTCAAATCAATTAGGTGGAAGGAACAAGATAATTTTATCGAAGGCCGCATCAGGAAAGTTGGTGTAAAATATTAAGAAACGGTCACTGTTTCTGACATTCAAAAGGATCTTAAAGATTTTCAATGTTTATATGTATTTATGTACGAGCTATTATTAGTAAATGGTCGCAGAAGCGTTGCATCTTTTATTCAAATTGGCACTTCTTAAATTGCGCCTATTTTACTACCACCACCAAAGTAATAACAATAATATCCACGAAGAACTGCATGTCTCAGAAATAAATGGTGATAGATATTTACGAATAGTCAATTCCTCGTTATTGTTTCCAAATCTGGACTGGGAAATTCCAGCTTCAGATTGTACTGGTGGTATGATGTTGTGTGCGAGTGATAATTGAAGAAACAGAATGGCACTAGAGAATGGCCAGCTATAAACAGGCCTCCTCAAAAGAGATTTTCTTTTCTACTCTGTCGCCTTTCATTGGTACTCTGCCAAAACGTCTCTTTTTTTCTTCCTCTGGGTCACAAAGTGTCACCAATTTTGAAAGGACTACTGAACACAGGCATTTTACAAGTGTTGTGCATTTGATTCATTCATTCACTCGATAATTTATTATGTAATGGGGGCATTCTTCGCTGGTCCTTTAGATCCTAACAGGATGATGATGCCGCATGGCCTATTCATTTCAAACAAGGCTATCCACATTCATAACAACTTGCCTTTCACTTTTGTCACTTTCCCTTCTAAAAGAGTCAAGTGTGAAAAATAAAGTGGCTGTGGAGAGAAAGAGAGAAAGAGAAGTAGTCAGCTTTTATTATTATTGTGTATAAGCATCTCTTCTTGTGCCGCACTCTCCCGACAAAACGTAAAGAAGGCAACATGATCAACCACGCCACCAAAAAGAAAGCTCAACCATGCGTGCATAATTACCAGTTCTGAGAGCACAGATTTTGTCTAGTGGACCAAGAGGTAGTTGCTCCGCCGAACTCACACGGCATTCAGCCAGGCCCCTTAAAATATAACATGTAATGGAATATTAATAGCCTAATAATATCTTCCTCTCTTCTCTCTCAGCGGAATGAATACTCGAAGCATGCATAAATATATTTTAATACAGACGACCATTGTATCAGGATTTTAGATGCTATACCACCAGTTTAGCCAGCTGAGATGATAAGATGAAAGCTCTTTTAATACTCGATAAAGTTGTTGTAAGGAGAGAATCACTGGATGTTAGTGGCATGGCTGTAGTAGAACCGCTTGTGTTACTTATTGTCGGACAGAGAGGGTGAAAGAAAGGGAATGCGAAACCGCAAGCTATATATTTTCTCTCCTTTTTGTGTATAAATTTCACAAATGAAAGCATCAGAAAAGTGAACGAGATAGACTGCTGGTTTGTTAGGATAATGAGTCTTCTCAACCAAGCTGTACACATAACCAGTTATAATCTTTCTCTCTTCTTGGTTGGATGGCTATCACGGTGGAGATGTGGAGGGCAAGTGGTAGAATAAAACTCGCAAAAAAATAAGTGTACTATACTCTTGGTATAGTGACCATTCATTATTTACACGTAACTTCTATTATCGCCAATTTCTACGCTTTTTTGATGAGGTTCAGCTGGATTAGTTGTGTAGCTCATGTGATACAGGTGCTTTCACCCTATATCTGCAATATGAATATCTATTACACATAAACTACCTATAATAATAGAGAAGAGGCAAGGTTCTAGTTTAGTTGGTATTTTAAAAGAAAGTGGGAAACAGAGATCTTATTGCCCACCACAAACTTTCACAGGCTGACAGCTCGTAGCAGCCGTAAGGAGCTAGGAAGCTGGAGCAGTCTTGGTGGTGGCGGAAGTGAACACCCAGAAATCGGACTGATGAAAGTATCCATCTTCGTGGAGCAGTAAACCAGCTTTTCTCACAGTGTACTAAGCACAGAAATCTGTCTGTTCGCCGCTGTTACAAGTAGCTAAATAACTTGCACTAGTAAACATGACAGCTTTTCTAGTGTACTCGAGCCTAATCATCATCTGCTGCTGCATATAGACAGTCTTTTCATATTATTATTATTGTTGATACGCAACTAAGCAACTTTCCCCTTCATACCCCTTCATTTGGAATTACTTTCCCTCAAGCATTTTCCGACGAGCATAATGAGAGCTCGCCAAGTGACTTCCTAATTTGAGTCAAAGACCAGAAAATTTCACACCGCTTCACTCACACACACACACATGACAAAAGTCAGAGGGAAAATCTCCGACCGACTTTCACTGAAAGTGTTGTTGTGTAAATCTTGATCGGTCTTTTGATAAAATTTTAATACTTAATATTCTTCCACGGCGAGGCCACAATGAAGAAAGATTTTGAGTTTGGAACAAGCAACTAGTTTACCTCATTTCTTATCTGTTCTCCTCTCATTTTCCTTCGAAGTCGAAATACTTTTGCTCGTTTTAAGCCAGTCAAGTGGTGGGAAATGCGGGAGTACTGGAAACTTTAAAAAGACTCTCACTTTTAATTCTACTCCAGCATGCTTAAAACTTTGCTTAGGCTCTTTCCTCTTAAAAAAGAGATATAAAAGTAATAATAATAATAACAGATGGCATATGAGATCTGTGTACAAATTACTGTTTCTGCTAGTGCAAAGGTCGCAATTCCAAGAGAGATGTATCTCGTATATCTTTATTCTCCTGAAATATGAATGAAAAAAGGATGTTGGGAGTTTTTCCGTTTTAACTTGCATCTCTCTCTGTCTATAAGTAAATATTATTATCATCGGTAGTCCTTCTCTGAATGAATGAAAGACTTCCTGGTTCACTGTGTAGGTAACTAATGCGAGGGAAAAAAGTAAGTAGGAAGGAAGAAGAAGATACGACAAATTGAGGAAAGTACTTATCTGCTTAATTCATAGTCCGTGTATATACGCAAGATTTCAGGGAAAAGATAAACGAGTCAAAAAGAATGGGGAAAAACGATCCCGTGAGTGCAATTCAAATAAAAGTTACATGAAGCTCATTTGTGCATGTTAAAAGGGCTCGATAATCACAAAAAATGTTTTATTTCAGTTGCTACGCTTTTTAGCTTTTAAGCTCGTCAACTTTTATTTAGAAATGTGAACCTCCTCCCATTTTTGAACTCCCTCTTTTTAAGCTCATATCTAAAGTTAAACATCGTGAGGGGAGAATATGCGCTTGTGTTTTCAAATATAATATTTTTTAAATGTCCAAAACTCTCAATAGTCCTCTATTGACACCAGTGTTAAAAATAAATATATTTCCACTTGGTCCATCCGATGACCAAAAATATGCAGAAATGTTTTTCTGTATTTTTGAAACCATACTAGATTTCTACAGAAGCAGACACCCAAAAGCTATCACTACCCGCATCAATGATTAAACTCCAAACAGGGCAAGAGATCAAGACAATAAGAGAATGCCAACAAAGCGAAAGGAAACAACAATAGTTTTCTCTTCCAAATATCTTTCACCCAAGCAAAAAAAAATCAGAGAAAGCAGTCTTATTTTTTTTGTCGAAAAAAAGCATGTGTATGCATCTGTGAAATAAAAGCAATTTCCCGATATCCATCTTCAATTTTTTTCCATCTTTCAACGCTTCTTCTTTTCCTTCCTCTTTTTTCTTTATTTTCTGACACTTCGACTTTACACTTTTTCGTCGCAGTCAGTATAATAATATTGTGTCACCACACCACACACACACACATACAGATACACACTTGGCGCGACGCATTATGTTTGGACAATAATATATCCTTCCTTTTCTCCAATTGATAAGTAAAGTAATACATTCTCAGTGGAACATAAATATAGAGCGTATCCGATCTCCGAAGGAAAAAATCGTTTTTTATACATTCGCATGTTTTTTTCCTAAAAGCTAAATATATATAGCTTAGCATGCTTTTTTTCTCTTTTTTTAAGAGAGGGGCAGTGACTTTTTGAAATATAACCGTGTAATAATGTACACGTTTAAAGGGCAGGGTGTGAAATCGAACGTCGTCCCTACTCTGTAGACAATGCAGTAAAGATGGGATAACTCCACAGAAGAATTGCCACTGCCACCAAAGCAGCGACAAAGACAACGCATATGTATTTTTTAGCCCTTTTCACATCAGAATAATATATTTATTTCTTTGCTTCTTCTTCTTCTGCTGCTGCAACACACTGCTGCCGATCTTCTTGTGCATAATCCAAACGTGTTGTCCCTGTCCCCCATTTGGGCAAGGTGCTATCTCAGAAGCATGGACATTGACGGAAGATTTATGGACTTGGAGCAGATAGGCTAGTGGCCGTCCCCTTTTTCTAAATGTAACACACGA
>JAQIXW010002175.1:0-16372 GCA_034700685.1 Willowsia buskii | reverse complement strand
TCTATCAGAGGATATGCTGATCAGCTTAATTAACAAAATCATCTTTGAGATAAACGATATCAAAGTCTGGGCAAGACTTAAAAAAACGGCTACGTACTTAGGAACTTTTTGTTTATTGCGACTGTAGACTAAGAGAGAAATGTAGACACGCCTAAAAGTGTATATCAATACTGGCAGCTTCTAAACCTGTTATTTTTTTCTAGGCCATCAGATATAAAATCAATTACTTATCTACGTAAGTTGGAGAGTGGCATTTCCTGCTTTTTGCATGTTGCTATCTTAATACATGTTAAAGACTGAGAAGAGTAATATTAAGTATTTTTAAGACTGTTTGTCCATCTCATGAGGGATGAAGAAGCTGCTTATATATGCTTATGTCTCTATAACAAGCTTTAAGTATTTATGTAAGCCAAATATATAGAATTGTATTTTATTTATAATTAAAATCGAATATGAAAATTCCTAAATTTGATAACTATCTAATTACGCGTGTCAATTTACACACGTGTCTTAATACACGAGTGTCCGGTTTATACACGGGTCTGTACAGTGTAGTATGACATGCTTACCTTCAATTTTGGAGACGACATTCTAAACAATGGAGTTAAAGTACGATAATATTTTAAATTCTAAAATTTAATAGTACACACAATTTAATATAATAACTTTCCTCTGAGCAAATAAAACTTTAGAGTATTGTAGGATTTTCTAGCTGTGTCAAAAATATTTGATTCTTAGCTATTCCATCATATCAGTGCACACAATTTATTGTTTACCAAACAGGGAAAGACAACTTAATAAATACTTCAGTGTACAAATACTCGGGAGCTTTTACTCGATTTTAAAATACATTGCCTACGGCCTTATACATCTTATAAATTTGAATCTACGAATTATATTTTTACTGTTTAAATCATTTTAAATTTTACAAAATCTTATTATCTATATATGTTTTCCGTTCGTTACAAAACAAAATTACGCTAATCATACCTTAAGAATTAACACAAGATATCTACGTAGTAAAGTTGCAACATACCTTTGATAAATTTTACGTGCATGAATTTCTGTCAAGTATTCAAAATATTTCTAATATTTAATATGACTAACATGTGTTTTTGTGAGGCAACCCAAAAATTGTTTTGACCGTGTGTTAAGTTTAGCAATAACTCTGTTCTCATATATAAGAAACACCAGGCTTGCAGTTACAATTCCAAAACAAAGAATAAATAAGAGGGCAAATACATTAATTTTACGAGGATCTGTTCCTATCTCACGTATAATACTACCTGTAAATCTATCCATCCAATCTTTATAATATTGTTTCCACCAGTTCAGAATTCCAGATTCTGGCAGCCTCTTAATTCTTAACTGTAAGATACGTGGGACGTGACCAATTAAAGTATAACCTCTGTAGAATTCTTGTAATGTATCCTTTCCAATATACGCAAAATCACCAAGTATTGTCGTGGACCTTATTTTTAGATGTGCAAGTAAAGCTGTTTTTTCGTCAAGTATTACTGCTGTGTGGTTGCATGTTTTCAAGTAAACGTCTATCAAAACTGTAAGAGAATTGAAGTTCATTACCCCACTAACTTTGTTTATCGCCTTCTTCCAGTTGGGAATCAATTCCGAATGCTTCAGGTAGAGCCGTGTTCTTTCTGAAACTAAAGCTTGCATTTCATCCAGCCTCAGCCAACTTTCCGAATTCTGATTTACGTAAAACCACAGCAGTGAAACAAAAGGAAAAGCTTCGTGATTATTTTCCTGATGTATTGTAAGACTACCATTCTTTCTTGCTGACAGCAGCCACATGGTATCATTGCCAAGCGGTTTTGGGAGAACGTAAATGCGAAACCCATTCTTCACAAGGGAGTCGAAAGTATTAAACGGGCCTAGTGGCGTTTCTACAGTCAATGAAGTAATATTATCACCTTTGTACTCATTGGATAGTACTAGAAATACCAATGGCACCGAAAATGTCAACCACATTACAATAGCGTGTCTAGTTTTTGGTGGACGCTGTAACAAGTGAGTTCCCTGCTCCAACATTGCGGCAAATAAACCTATCGAGACGTCTACGAAGTTCTGATCTCGTTGCTTTTCTGTACGCTTCATGCCTCCAACAAATTTAAAACTTACTGACTCCTGCTTCGTAATGATTATGATTACAAGTAAGCATAAAATTAGTAAGGAAATCCATGAAAATAAGTCAAAGCACGTGACAAGTTGCTGCAAACCGTTGACCCAGTTTCTACTTTCCCAGTGACAACTCACAAACCGTAAACCCGATTTACGGAATGCCAACCCCAGCTCGGGAAATCCAGCTAAATTATCTGCCAATTTCTTTCCAAATCCTGGAATAAAAGCTGTGTGATAAGCTACCATTCCATTGGTTCCACAACTATTGATCTTTAACATCTGTTTGTTGTCTTTGAGCATTGTTGTTGCTATTCCGTCGACAGTAATGTTTGCAGTAGTCGGTTTAAGAAACATAATTATGTGAACGTCAATGATGTATTGCTGGACCATGCCGTTCTCCAGAAATTTATTAATGGTCTGTAGGGCCAGATTCATTAGCTTAAATTTAAAGTTCCAAGAATAAGCTGGAATTTCCGGATTATCAATTTGCATCCAAGGTGGATCCAGAGCAAGCTGTCGGACAAGTACTTCATATTCCTGTAACTGATACTTATTTATTGGGAGGATATTTAGGAAAATATAATGTATTGGTTGACAAGGGACGCAATATTTGCAGTGAATGGCATACTGACTTCGTAACGTATCCCACAATAGTGAAGTTTCCGAAGCAATTGGGAATTCTGGAAACGACCAAATTGTTGACCTCCAAATATCTGGATGAGTGTGCTTTACAGGAAGTCCACCTTCAAATACAAGTAGATTGTATCTATGAACTGTAATTATATTGGACATTTTCCACTGGTTAGATGCATATTCAAGTATGAAGTCTATCCAAAACGGATCTTTTAAAAGTAGGTCGTTTCGCTGTATGCTGTAAAATGCCGGATTTGATTCCCAAGATGGAGGGTACAAGTAAATCCTTGCTTCACACCTAGTGCTTCTATGGGTCAAGCCAAATTCGTCACTTAAAGTAAAATGAATGTAATTTCTGAACACTTGGCTCTGGAGATAGGATTGGATTAATGACTCGTTGTTTATTTCCACAGGTGTTATAATGAGCCGTGGCATATTAAAATTTGTATAGTAGCGCCTTAGAAGAATTGGTTCTTGTAAAAGAAAGGGACTAATGTTTATTCCAGGAAAATTTAGTACATGAGTAATGCATTCAGAAAATGTATTTAAGTGCGTGGATATATGGTGGGTAAGTTCTAAGTTTTTATGAAGTTCAACGAAACTGGGAAGCAAATAACAGTTGATTTGATGGCTAAATAATGGGATTAAAAACAACAACGGCAGCATTACAAGCATTGTCGTGTAGCTCTAAACAATGATCTCTAGTCCAGATTATGATAATGCAACGATGTAAAAGTACTTTTTAGCTCTGAAACTGTGAATCGAAATTTAAATGTTTACAGTATGTTTGTGTGATGTTTAAATGGCAAGGGCAAAATGAAAGAAAAATACTGAATTCCACACAAATAGTTGATAAAACATTTGCCTGAAGAGCATAAAACTTTTAATGCAGCAATTTAATATATCGTGAGGTTCATTTACTACCCACTCAGCTTATTAAAATAATAAGCACTTGGTGATTGTTTTTGTGATATTTGCTATCATATGTATATGAAATATAGTTGGAAACTTTGTTTTAAGTCATTAAAACACAGAATTATCAATCATGATATCAAGTTTGGTTGTGTATTTATATTACATTTACGCCTTAGTGGTTTGTTTTAGCAAAAGGGCGTATGTCTTAGATTAAAATTACAAGAAAAACTTTACACAAGATTATTGCTGAGAAGAGCCATACCTCAAAACCAATTTATTTTAAGTATAGTTTTTAATAGTAGCGCTTTAAAAGAATTGGTTGTTGTGAAAGGACAAGACTAATATATATTCCTGGAAAATTTAGCAACTGAGTTATGCATTCTGAAAACGTATTCAAGTGCATGGATATAATTTGGGATAGATCAATGTTTTTCTTATAATCTATAAACTGGGAAATATATAGCCGTTGACGTGAAATTTTATGAATGGGATTAAAGACACAAGTGACAGTATTTTTAACATTGTTTTTTCTCTGAAACTCAGCTTGAGTGTTTTGGTAGTCCATCAGGAACAATGTGGGACATACAACTGAATTCGACACAAATAATTACTTGAGCTTTGCCTAAAATATATTTTTTTAAAGTATCATTTAATACGATGGCTGGTTCTTTTACTGCTTCTACCCACACAGTTTATTAAAATAATTAGCACCCTGGAGATTATTTGCGTGATATTTTGAATCATATCATGTGTAAAGGTATGAACATGCCAAAAAAATTAATCGCACTATAAAGTTTTGGTCACATATAATCCATTATCGTTCCATAATTGCGGGTAAGAGGAATGATGTATGTCATAAATAAGTATAAAATTATTCTTGAAAAGATCCATTTCATTCGTTTAAATATTTAACGTTTTCAATAATAGCCAATCATATGCTGTGCAAATGCTAATTTTGTGATGATAAAATTTGTTCCAACTTGAAAAATTTAGTAGGCGGGACATGGCAATTTATAAATCCTCTTTTATATTATCTGTAACTTTTCTTTATCTTAAGATCTCCTATAAAAATTATGTTCTCCTATCTCTTCCAGAAATTGCATATTTTACTTGAAGTAACCAAATTTTAATAGCATCTACTTGAATAAATAATCTATAGTCTACATAATTTATAACACTGATTAGTCACGTGAGGTATGTATCTAAATAGAAACAATTACTTTGTATGTTTTGTAGTTGGATGTACTACGCTACATCATGATGATTTCTGTCACAATTAGCTTGTTTTTACAGTCTATTTGTGGGACTTCATTCCTTGCAAAAAATTTTTATGCTGAAATGATCAACTTAAAATTTAATTAAAAAATTAATTTGAGTATGTGTTTCTATTGTGCACGATATTTTGTTTATTTACTTAATATTTGACATTCTACTTGCGATAAGGAATCCATAGAGTAAAAAAACTATAGCCAAACAAATCACAAAAATAAGAAATAAGTAACTTGATTTCACTTTGATTTTAAATCAGACATAATTGTTAGTTCCATGTTGTAGTTTTATATGCACTATCAGAATCATTTCCACAGGCCGAAATTTAGACTAGTTACTAAATATATCAGTTTCAGTTATGATGAGATTTATGTTGTAACATACACCAATGCTGCAGAATGTCTGTAATAGTTCATTTTGATTGCATGGTCGGTTTTTAGGCGAGATAAAGTTCCAACTTTTACAACAACTTCCCTACAACTTTCCACAGTTCTCTTGACATACCCAATCTTGACCCTCCCTGTCATAACAATATTTGAAAATTGTCTTTTCCAGCGAATTTGAGGCACATTATTTATCAAATCTTTAAACTTGCGAGCATACAAAAAGAAATAATCTAAAATTAGTGCAGTAAGAATTACAAAAGTACTTGTTAAGCTAACCAAAAAATGATTTTTTCATATTTATGCCATAAAATTTATATTAATCCCAGGTACAAGAACAAGAAATAAAGATAAATCATAGATAGAGTTACATGCATTAGATACACATATCGAAAGCTGCATTAATTAAATACTGTCGTCAAGAAAAATATTTTCACTTTAGCCAGTTTTTTCAGAAATGCCCACTCGAATACTACTTGTCTAGACGTTTGGAATATATAGATTTCAGATTATATTATTGTATTACAGACATAATTATATTTCAATTAAACTCGCCTATAGAACAACGTGGAATAATTAAATTGATAATTATCGTAAACACCCACAAAATAACTAGGTAAATATATTCGAGACTATAAAATTAAGCACATACGTTGACTTAATTAACTTTCTTAATTAATTAAATTTCTTAGTCAGAATTTCAGGACAGCCTATTAAATTTTTCCGCACGTCAACGGTGTATTAGATTTTACGAATTAATACACCTTAACCAAGTTACTCGTAAGCTTAAGGGCTTGTACATGGAAACCTTGATTTTTTGTAATGAAATCAGGAAGCATATTTGCGTAGAAATAAGAATTGACTTATAAAGTATGTAAAATTCTTATAAGCAGAGAAATCGCGTATGCATGCGTAATTTGAATCACTGATTAAAAACTTGTCAATTTCAGAAAACATACCGAAAAGTCGTGATATATACAACATTATATTTGGCGATTGTTTAATTACTTAAAATGTTAAATTTACGCAAACATGTTTTACCCAATGTAGGTTATGAATTATAAAACAGCTAAAACTAGAAACCCATATTTATGAACAAATACCCGTATTAAATAATAACTTTCAAGAAACGCACATGTCGTGAATTTTATTTTCTCCGGTTACGACGTTTCCTGGTTTATACTCGTGCGTTAATATTCTAAGTAATTAATTTTTAGGTACAACCTACACTGACGGATGTAAGATAAATTATTACATACAAAACTGTAAGCTGAAACTGAAACAACAGTGGGAACGGAAAGCATGAACACATAAGCTGCTAGTCGCTAGTTAAACAACCATTAGGCAGATTTACACAACAAGAATTTACAATATAAAGTTTTCATAAAAATCATGCTGCTTCGGAAAAATTTCTTAAAATATTTCTGACAGTCTCTACTTTGCCATCCCATAACGGCTGGGTGCATAAATAAGTTTGATAAATCAACTGGGCTGTTCCGTGTTATTGAAGGAAAGTGGCGGAAATATGGGTATTTTGCAAGATTCATTTTACTTCTCCTCATTTCGCGAATTTATTTTTTTCGTATCACGCATCCAAACCAATCTCTAGATTCCACAAGTGATAAAAGTTTTAGAATAGTCAATAGGGGTTTGTTGATTATGTTGATCGGAATAAGTCTTTTGTCAGAAGAAAGATACAGAGTTCGCGGAATATGTGCTGCAGATCTTATAAAATTTATAAATAGAGCGATTCAATTCGAACGTATGTTTGGAAAAGGTAAAAATCAAATTGACTTTTGTAGAAACTTCATGTTTAACTCACTTAAGCTTTAATTTAAGTTTATTTGCAATGTTTTATATTTGTTTTAGACACAGAGTATGACACTACTATTTGGATACTATTGGCTCAAATTACATGCAAAGCTACACAATATTTCTGCAAATTTGGAATTCCTATTAGCGTTGCTCTCGCCAGCGTCTTGCAACCATTTCTGCCATTAAATCTGTTAGGACTTGTGTTTGATTCACTAACGACAAAATGCAGTTATTCGAGTACAATCTTGCGAGGGCTTTCTCAAATTAGCATATTTGTAGTAAGCTTTTTGTATTGGAATATTTGTGGAGTACAAGGCTATCGTCTCGTTGTGGAGATATTGGTTGGCACCTTGACACTTTCATTTAGTCAGAAAGTTGTTTACAGGTACGAAATATATATTGAAAATTTTTTGTCCTTAATCATTTGTTTAAGTATTACCTGGAATAATTGTTGTTACTTTTTCAGGGAATTTGAAAGCCTTGTGACATCAAAAACTCCCATTACAAATGACAAATTAATGAATAGCATGATAGTTTACCGATCCTTTCAGCTGATAAATACACAATCTAGCATTGCAATGAGAACAGTTCTTCTTGGACTATTTGCAGCCGCTGGTGTTGCAAATAGTTACAGCATTTTTTCTGACCTCAGGGCCATCCAAAGAAACATCAACCATTCCTTTGTCACTTTGCATTTCCTTTTTTACACTTCTCATACAAGCCATAATGGTAATATTGGTTGTTTACGGGTTTCCTGGTGAATTTCATAAAGAGTCGATCAAAATGTTGGAAAAGCTGGATAAATTGGTAAAACTGCGAGTAAATTGTGGTGGATATGGTGAAAGAAAAAAGATACGGGTATGCCTAAGGTCATTCAGGGTTGCAAGAATTAATCTTGGATTATAAAATTTCATCGAGAAGAAAACTCCATTAGTTCTTGAAGTATTTTGTGTGGATAGAGTTGTTGATATGCTTTTAATTAGAAAATAAATTGATTTGTCTTAAATATATTTTATGGAAAATATTGTAACCAATCTCAAACAGGAAAAGAAACATTTATTGACAATTAGTTTAAAAAATAAATAGGATTAACACTTTTCTGTAATTTTTGTCAACCCTGTGTAAATAAAAGCACCAATACAAGTCGAAAAAAATCTTCACAGTGAATTAAAATTCAACAAGTATCTTTTGAAGCTTTTAGGGCTTATATTTTCCCATAGTATGCAATCATGAAGTTGAACCACCTTCTGTCATTCAAAGATTTGGGTGGCCTTCATCAAAAAATAATGAGTATTAATCAACCATTGTTAACAAAGTTCTTTTTGGAATTCTGGTTCCAACGTGCTCCTATTTTATTAATAATCATAATAACGATTAAAACACCTATATGCTTGTTTAAGCCAAATAAGTGCAATGACGATGAAGCTTTTTAAACTCTGGAAACATGAAGTAGGGGTTCTCATATAACGCCTATATGTTTCAAGTACAGTGTTGTTGAAATCTGAACTTCAGTTCGAATTAAATTGTGAGAACCGTCAATTTTAATTTTTTCTAGGTCTGCTTGCGTTAATATTTTTCTCGCTTTGAAGAACGTGCTGATGTAGAACGAAAACAAAGTGCTTATGTTTCAATATTTTGCAATGAGATTTTACGTCCTGAGCGTTCTTACTTTAATGCTTTTAAAGCTAAAAGGTCAGAGTTTCATTGTAAAGACTCCTCGAATTACAGAAATGAATTTGCAAGTTTCGCACTCCTTAATTTTTAGAATGCACGAGAGCATATTTCTACTTCTTAGAGAATGCACATTTTACTATATTCATAGCTCAGGAGATTGGCCACTGCTACAAGAAATTGTTTTTAACTGGTGCAGTTCACAAAACTGTACTACTTTGCATACATTTTGGAATTTCTCATTTCAATCAACGCCGGACCTAAAACATGGGAAAATATCTGACCTTCATTTACCAATAATCAAGAATATTTCCGTCCAAAAGCATTCATCCCAATGTATGGTGCATCTGCCAAGTGTAACGATATTTAATATCAGTGGGAAACTGCAGTTAAGATACATTGGAGCAGATCATCCCAAAATATTTGGTAATAAACGCATAAAAGAAACAGGAGCATACTTTAAATTACTTCCTTCATTCTCCTGGCTAAGCAGTAAAGGAAACGTTGCGGCTGTTTTAGACGGAAATTTCATAACTTTGCTGTTAGATTTGGATGTGTATGGATTACACTATTTATTTCTTCAGACGTTAAATCCCCGTTTTCCTATTCAACCGGAATTTTATAACATTTACGAGTGGGGCTACACAAAAAAGTACAAATTTACATGGCTTGCTAAAATTTCGTTCAAACCAGAATCCATGGCCACCTTAATTCAATACTGTCGGCATAAAAGACTGCGAATTAGTAAAGCAATTATTTTGCCCTTATCTCGTTTTAACCCAGAATGCCCCCTTGAGTATTACCTGTCTGGACGCAAGGAATACATAGATTTCCGATTATATTACTGTATTTTAAACCTAATTATTAAAAAGTTTAATTTGACGCATGCCTCTTTTGAAGATTATGAGGTCAACATTCACACCATGCTGGCTGGAAATAGCAAATATTTTTCTGTTGCAAACGGCGTTATAGTAGAAGGCATTAGGTTTACTATTTGGGAGAAAGTTCAGTCTAAGTCTGACCGTCTGTTTGATGTGTGGGTAATATTTGCACCATTTACATGGCCAATATGGATAGCACTAACATTTTCAGGCGCTTATGTAATTTATATCGTAAATCTGTCTCAAACTCAAAAGAAAATTAACGAGTCATTAGCACTTATACTTTTAGTGCCACTTATAAGTCAGGGTAGCAATACAGGTTCAGTTATTCAATGCAACAATTGTCACGTGATAGTAATTTGGCTAATTTCGTACATCTTTATAACTCAGATGTATTGTTTTGAAATATTTGCGGCTCTAGCATTGCACAATATTTTTAGTTACGTTCCAAATACTCTAAAAGAAATTCTTAAAAATGAATCCATGGATGTAATATTACATGTGAGTGACGTGGATAGCATATATTTTGGTCAAATGTATGAAGATTTCGACTCATTCAGTTCTAGAAATCGTATGCTAGGCATTTACATGAACGAGGATCAACTAAATTTTGATTACTTCATTTATAAGCTCTTAGAAACAGAAGAAATGGAAATAGATTGGAAAGGTTGTAGCATAAAGGATATAGATGATTATGAAAAAGAAGAAAGTTGCAATTTTAAGGAGCGATTTGCTATTGTGCACTTGAATTCATTTGACGAATCAAGCGCACATCGTCGTCTCTCTGTTAACATTGCTATGAAAATGAGTGGGTACAGAATTATAAAGCGAGATGGAGAAATATCAGTTCCAAAAATGTGGCTATGGTCGATAAAAAACCGAAATTTGTATTCAGATGTATTTGAGGGTCATTTATCAAATATTGTAGCTTCGGGTATATACGGTTATCAGTTACATTTGTTGAAGCTGGTACCATATTCGCACGTTCAAAAAACGATAGGAAACTTAACTCACAATAGGGAACTTAAAATTAGAGATAAAAACGTGTCTCATAATACACTACTCCAGTATTTATTTGATGACGTCTCTAGTGGTATTGAGGAACAAAATTTTTATCCTTTGACTGTCTCAAATTTTAGAGCTGTTTGGTTTCTTCTTTTGTGTATGTTTCTCGTGAGTTTTGTGCGTTTATTGCTGGAACTATAGTATAAGATTATGATGTTCCTAAGATAACTTAGTTTTGGCGACACATTGTAAACATACAGCAATAGTACTCCGATCTTTTCAAACAGTTGTAAAAAATTTGTAGATTTGGTAAATAGCATATTAGATGGAAAACTCGTAATATCTATTTGGTCAGATTCAAATAAATGCTAAAGCTTGTTTTGCACTAAAATTATCTACCCGAATTATCATAATGGGGGAATATTATAATTATAATATCGTATTCATAAAGAAGCATTTGCATAAATTTTAACTATCGAGAGATATAACTGTTTGATTTGTCAGATGGGTGTTTTTGGCACACAATGGAAGAGACACGGGCATTTTGCAGGATCCATTTTACTTCTAATCGTTTGAGGAATTTTTTTTTGTATCGTTTACCCTAAAGAGTCTCAACACCCACAAATGATAAGTTTTATTTTTGCAGACCTTATGTAAACCATACTGCCAATATTGATTATCTTCGGGTTCGCTGGTCACTTTCATCAAGACTGTCAAATTATTAGAGAAGTTACAAAAAGTGGTAAAATAGCGAGTTAATTGTATTGGATACGGCGAAATGAAAAAGTTGGAAGCATGCTTAAGGCATTTAGGATTGCACGAAGTAGCCTTGGAATTTCAAATTTTGTGCTTGAAGCTACTCCACTAGTGCGTGCAATGTTCTGTATAGGTAGAGTCATTGATTTTAATTAGAAAATAGGTTGGATTTATATGGACTGGATTTGTATGTGGTGCTAAAAACCACACGAGTATAAATTATTAGCAAAACTAATTGCAAGTAAAAAACGAACTCAAAACTTATTTTGATAACTGGTAAACGTTAATTTATATGTTGTATATACAGAGATACTGGACTTAAACAATAAATTGTAATTCCGTGTGGTCAAGTAGCATAAGAAATTCAATAACCAGAAATGACTAGTACAAATATTGATTTTTTTGAGAGTTTATTTCATTTTTACAGTAGGTTACACACAAGGATAGTTACAAGGTGAATATGTAAGGCTACAAGTTTTTACAAATTGATAACACAAGTTGGTACACATCAATCACTAATCACCAATCAAATCACTCTGAAACATTACGTACTTTAAGCTAAAGATAAGTTTTACATAGGTATTTTTACAATTAGAATAAACACTTTCACCACTTACTTACTTTTAACTGTATTTTAAAATGACATAAATAAAACACATCATTTGTACAAAATTCAACTAGACTAATAATCTCAAAATTAGGAAATAAGTAAAATTGACAGTTCCAAGCATACATTACAGTAGTGATCAACTCTTGTACTAATTTCTTCTGCACAGCGTATTTTACAGTCGGATAGCGACACACAGCGTTATTTTAGGCATTCTCCAAGAAACCGCTGAAGAGCTTCATAGCAAGTTGTGGATCATTTCGGATCAGGTCCTGATATTCCTCACAAGCGAGTAATTCTGCAGACGAATTTTCGGAGTACCACTTGAGCACCTCTGTCACCTTCTTCATGATCTCCTCCTTCTCCTCAAAATTTTGGACAAGCAGAGACAGCCGCACAGTCATATCCACATTGAACCATTCAGGTCCTTTGGAACAGATCAGTGTCTTCATTGCAGTTTTCAAAGTTAAGATTCCATACTTGTCACCAGCTCTGAAGAGTTCCAAAGCAACGTCACACTTATCCCTGGCGGCTCGCACATCACGGCAATAGATGAAGTTCAGGAACGCACGGACTCCGTCTTCACTCATGTCCTCCATTTCCAACCGATTAGTGGACTCCTCCTTCATCTTGCTCCTCTCGAACATTCCTCGGAACACATCACAATTCACTGCAAACAAACCCATGCATTAACATAATTTTCTATTTACAAATTATGCTTTGACGCTTCCACTTCTCGTCTTCAGAAATGAGCTTACCCATCAAGAAGTTCTTATGGCACTTGAACTCCACTCCATTCGCTGCCACCATGACCAAATCACTGAAGATAGCCTCGTCCAAAATCATCTTATTTTTAACAGCCAACGGGTTCCTGGGAAGAGCATCCAGAGAGAGTTTGTCCAACGCATTCTCATTTAAAATAACACTGAGGGTCAAACTGCTACAGCCGGCGGTCTTTGGAGGCGGGCTGGGGTCACAGTCATGATCTGGAAACCTTATTTTTCCAATAGAAATAGTCTCCCTAGTGCTGAAGCGGTCCAACTCCACAGGCATGTCTGTTGAAACCACATGTATCATTTTACAAATTAGTTTTTCAATTTCAAAACTACTAGTTACTACTTCATTTTAAGTGGTATTTTTCACTTATTTAACGTACCATTCATTTCCAAGTCAAAGTCCTGGTCACATCTGCAAGACTCTCTTAAGTCAAGGCCCATGTTTTTAATTGCCAACTTGAAGCGAATATTCTCCCTCCCGAACACACGAACCAGTCGCTTAAGAAAGCAGGCGCCACCCTTTCCATCATAATCAGAGATGTCCATCCATCCTATATTGGATGGGTAGGATGGAATGCCCACCTGAACTTGCAATTGATAATTGCTGGAAATAAAATTAAAACAAAAATTATCCTTAAATACGCATCATACTTCAATCCCGAACGAAGAATGGATTCTAATTTAATTAATTCGCCTTTCCCACTGAACAAAAATTCTTACGAGTACGTACATCACAGAGCTCTCCAGTTCCTCATTTTTGACCTCGCTTGTTGCTTGACTGAGTGATTTCGCAATTATTTTACATTGCTCTTTGGAATCATCACATTCTTGAGCTACAGGTTCGAGATTAACAGAAATTAATCCTGGGGTCCTTCCGTCTTCGTCGTCGCTTTCTCCGTCGTTGAACCACGCGCCTTGATCTTTAATCAAGTACAACTCCATTCTATTTTTTCACTTTTAACTATGAACTAGTGAAGGTTTAACTAGGACTCTAATCTCTAATCAATTTATTTTTTAAATGTCTTCGTGAACCACTTTCTTCCTACTTTCGAGCACGACAATTATCTTCTTAAAATGGTCGGCAAGCACCCAGCTCTCAAAATTACACAGCGATGCTTTTTCACTTCTCTAATTACAATTAACTACCCGAGTAACCAATAATCAATAAGTTCAAAATCGAAAAAAGATATATCGGGGAAGAAGAAAGCTGATTCACTTTTAATTACAATTTAATTAACTCAAACTCAACAATTAAAAAATATTTTCTCCGACTACCCAGAAATCACACTGAAAACAAAATACGCGGTTTGTCTCTTTTCTTCCTGCTTGCCGTTCAGACTTCTTTACTCTCTTTCTGCTTGCCTTCTACTTGCGTTCAAAAAGTTCAAAAAGTGGAGAAAGGCACGACCGCGCTACTGAGATTTGAATTAGGATGAAACAGAGACTAAAAATGGGGCGAAGTGAGTTTCCTTACTGAGAAATCGAATTGAGCGCCGTTTTAAAATAAATTGGTTTTGAACAGAAACGAAGAAAAAGGTTAACGGTCTTTACACTGCCCGCATGTGCGCTTGCAATTTGTCATGCTATTTGGGATATCGCTGGGATAACAATTTCATAAGTTTCCATGATCATCACCAAATCATCACTGATGGCGGTGGTCATTGCAGTACTCGATTTCCATTCCTGGGCTAATAAATTTTTAGCATACAACTTTATAATAAATTTTGTCTAAAATAATTGTTGCCCTTTTAATTGTGAATCTGATGATGTATTTGTGTAGGTCACACGTTAGAAAATGCAGACGATATTAAGCTGCGAAGATCACTTTTTTAACATGGGCTTAAATGCAGTTTTTCTCTTCATTTCGGAAGCTAATAAATCCCTTTGAAATTAAGTTATTTGTTAAAATGTTTGACCTAGAACGTTCTTCGAAGTCTATACTTTGGTTTCCTCAAAGAAAAACAGAAAAAAGTGTAATCAAGTGTTCAAAAAAGCGCTTTATTTAAAGCTAGCTTTTTCTGGCGTCATTGCCATTGTCACTCCTATGACGCCAAAGGCTACATGGGTGCTGTGCTATTGGCAACTAGGCGTCGTGAACAAAAAGTGATAGGTCCTTAAAGCTAAATTAGGTAATGTTCCAATGATGCTAGTTGCGTTTCCACGTTGAATTGCTAGTGATATGCGTTGTGTCAAATAAAACTTTGCCTTCGGGTCTCCTGATTCCTGCGCGAGCAGTTTAACAAATAACAAAATAGTTCACAGAAAGTAAAATCGACCACACGAAAAATTATGATGAGTAACATCGCGAGGTCTTTTATCATCTCGAGTTACTCATTAAATCTCCCCTCTCATTTCATTCCCCGCTTATCTCTAATTATCAGGGAAATTAATCTCAAATCTGCTAATTTTTAGATTGATCAATTTTTGCATCTGGCCACCATAATATTTTTTTGTATTACGACATTAATTCGCCTAGATGCCTTCAACATTTAATTACATAGAATCATCGGAAGCAAACGATAAAACCTTGTAATTTTTATTAATCGCTATCAAATTATTTATTACTATCATCAAGAAAAAATGGAATAGCAAAAGTTCATTGTTAATCAATAATTTATAATAATTCATAATTTATAATTTAATATTTTGTTCATGTTTTGCACAAGAAACTCATGTTTGGAAATAAAAACTTAATATCAATAATCAATCATCTTCTTGATTGAAAATTGACTGTTTTAAATTTTTATCATCTCACAAGCAAAGACAAGACAAGCAAAGATCTACCCACTCGGTTTCATTTCAGCAAAACTCCAAGCCGCGACCCCTAGCGAGCAAAATTCCTGGCAATAAAGATGCGCTACTTTATGAAATTGCATAGGCCGGTGAGGTTTTCCTCTGCCAGATGCACATTCTATGCTGCTCTCTCCAACACAGCTTTAAATGCGCTCCATTTCATTCCATTCATTCTGATTTTGGAAGTTTGAATTGTGATTAAATTTGTGAAAACTTAACTGGCTTATCATCATGGCCGTTGGAAAGAACAAGGGATTGAGCAAGGGAGGCAAGAAGGGTGTCAAGAAGAAGATGTAAGTTGACCTTTAATTACTAATTAGTTTTCAGTCGAGATTATAGGTTATTCAGGTGTGTAAGTAAAATTTTAGTGAAGTTAATTGATCTCTTAATTACACCCTATAAGCTATTGAAAGGAGTTTTTAGTAATGAGTGTCGAAAATTTATGATAAGATACTAAAGTCCAAGTGATATAGATTTTGTGATGCACCTTCAAATGATAACTCGAATGAAAAGCTTGTGACAGTTGAGTTTTTTTTGGGAAATCATTTAGTTTGGTTTAATAACTAAGCACTAGTTAGTTAGTTTTTAATGTGGCGAGGTTATGCTAAAGTTTATCGGTTAAAATACTTATTTGGGTTTTTCTAAAAATTTGTAGTATTGATCCATTCACCCGTAAGGACTGGTATGATGTCAAGGCACCATCCATCTTTAAGGTGCGTGATGTCGGCA